>JAXCGZ010011434.1:32500-142544 GCA_037179515.1 Halocaridina rubra | reverse complement strand
ATTGCCAGCCTCCAGCTGAAAGAAATATTATCAATAATTTTAGACCGCACCCAATCGATTTAGTCACACTTATTCTTATCATAAAGAACCTCAAACCAACAAACTCTTGTGGTTCCGATGGGATACAACTTCGCTTCCTAATTGACTCATTGCCAGTTACAGTATTTTTCATTTTAGTCATTGTTAATACATCCATTGTTACAGGCATTTATCCTAACCTCTGGAAGCATCCCTATATCATCCCCGTTTTTAAGAGTGGAGATACTAATAATGTTGAAAATTATAGGCCAGTCTCTCTTCTCAGCATTCTGTCTAAAATACTTGAGAAGGTAGTTGCCACCCAGTTAATAAATTTCCTTGAATCAAATTGTCTATTATGTGAAGAACAACACGGTTTTCGGCCTAAACTTTCGACCGAGACGGCCCTACTTAAAATTACTGATAAAATTTATAGTAATATTGAAAATAAGAAAATATCACTTTTATTATTGTTAGATTTGTCTAAAGCATTTGACAGTGTACACCATCAAATTCTAATGAGAAAACTTTCCAAAGTTCATGTTGACTCATTTTGGTTCGAAAATTATCTGAAAGATCGAATTCAATCAGTTCGAATGGGCTCGACTCTCTCTTCTTCTTTAGATATCAGTTTTGGCGTTCCTCAGGGTTCAATTTTGGGTCCTCTGCTTTTCCTAATATATGTTAATGATTTACCTCAATTTATAAGAGATTGCCTACTTGTTATGTATGCTGATGACACCCAGATTATGCTTACTGGTGACATTGATAGAATTCCTGAAATCTTAAAAAGGGCTGAAGATATATTAAACTGTGCCAAAAGTTATTTTAACAGTAATGGTCTTTTACTGAACGAAAATAAAACTAAATTTGTTATTTTTGGATCAAATCAATACCTGTCCCGCATTCCTGAGAACATCAGTATAAATTTCAACAATGTTTCACTCTTCCCATCTAATAAGGTTAAAAATCTAGGAGTTATTATGGACAGTACCATGACATTTAATTTTCATATCGATGAACTACATAAAAAAGTGAACGGGACCCTTATTTACTTGAACAGAGTCTATGAAAGATTCGAGCCTGATTGTAGGGTAATTGTAGTACAAACATTGATTTTAAGTATTCTCAACTACTGTCTTGAGTGTTTGGGGTTCCACGACTAAGACCCAGATGTTACGAGTGAAAAGGCTCCAGAATTTTGCTGCAAGAGTTGCCATAGGGGGGGTGCATAAATATGATCACGTGACTCCCCTCTTTGAGAGATTGGGTTGGCTAAGGATGGACATGAAGTTCATATATAATATCTGTCTTTTAGTTTTTAAAATAAATCATGGAATATTACCGGAATGGCTCTTCTCATTGCCAACAGTTAATCAAGTGCGTATCAATAACGTCAACACCAGATATCAGAATTCTTTTTACGTGCCCAGAACTTCCACTGATATTGGGGCAAGAGCCTTAAATGTAATAATAATAATAACAACGACTTGCAGTTTGAAGGCTACTCTACAAAGATTTTTTATTTTTCAGCTTCCAGACTACCTCTCCTAGAATAAAGAAAAAACTATAAAAATGCCCATGTAAGGAAAGAAAAGGAAAAATTTAAAATTCTTTTTAATTTTTGTAATCTCAAGAGGTCACCTTCTCATGTTGCATTACTTGTATTTTGAGAAGGTGACCAGACCAGTTGAGGTCACGAAATTAATAAGTAACTTCAAATATTTTTTCCTATTTTTATCATTTAATGGTCCTTTTTCTATCAATCTAGAACACTTCGTAATACTTCTTTTTCTTGTTTATCATTCTCTTCTTTTACCTTGTCCATATGCTACAACTTTTTCTTAAATGTTCTCTGGATGCCCGAGCCGATGAGGCCATTTTATGTCACTCTTTTGAAAAAAAACACATTTTTTTTTTTTTTTTTATGATTGTGACACCAGGACGGGCCAAAAAAAATTATAAACTAAAACAGCCCTCATCGGGCCTGGGCTCGAAGAATACATACGCAAAGAGAAACAGAGATGGAGAGTGTAATGACTTGTCAGATGTGAAGGGATAATTAAAGATGTGTGATAAATATCCAAGAATATTCAGTGTAGCTGTAGGCATAGAAAAAGAACCGTAACTGAAGGAAGACTTAACATCGAACTCTCCTGGACAGACCTATATAAGTTCAAAAAACCTTCAGCTGTAGTATCGCAACGGTTTGTTAATAATATAAATATAAATAATACAGAAAATAATTAAGTAACCAAGACAATTTATGAACGAATTATTACATTCTCCTTCCTCTGTACTCAGGCAAAGAATAGGGGATGCCCATTTTTCCGCATTTACTTTTATGCAATTCGCTCATTGATATTAATCATACTCGTTTACGAATGAGCCACATAATGATAGAGACTTTGACTGACTCTTCTGGCTTTTCACCTCTTGCTCGGTTTAATGGAACATGGCTTCGTGCATGAATTATTATTATTATTATTATTATTATTATTATTATTATTATTATTATTATTATTGAAATAAAAGAAAATTGTTGAGTGTTTCATTTGCTTCCACACCCCCCCTCCTACAAAACCAGCGTCTTTTTTATCCACAGAGAGAGAGAGAGAGGGAGAGAGAGAGAGAGAGAGAGAGAGAGAGAGGAGAGAGAGAGAGAGAGAGAGAGAGAGAGAGAGAGAGTTTTATATCACATATAAAATCTCAGGCATGTGGAAAGACTTAAAATAGTTAAACTCACCACTACTCGAAGAGAAGAAAGAAATAAGAGAGATGATAAGGTAACGGTTTATGAATTTCTGAATGGTTTTGACTGAGCGGAAAGGGAGTGTTGCTTTTAGGTGGCTCTGGAACTAATGACCATAAACTGAAGCCCTGTTAGAAAATAAGGAAGGATTTTCAGCGTAAAGAATGGCTGAGAATTGGAATTTGCAATTTGCAAACGAGAAAAAAATGGTGAATGCTAATATATTTTTTATGAGTGTGACATCGGGACAGGCAAAACCTGCCCTCATCAATAAAGGCCCGGGCACGAGAAAACACTAAGACGAAGGAAAAGAAAAAGGTCAAGGACAAGGTAGAGATAAGGGACTGATATACAAAGGAAAACGACAAACAGAAAAAATAATCAAAGTATTGAGGACCTTGGAGGATTAGGCTCAGAGATGACGATAGATCCGATTTTTGAAGGAAGTGAGGTCATAAGAATTAGGAAAGACAGAAGGAGGAAAAGAGTTCCAGAGTCTGGATGTAGATGGGAAGAAGCAGTCGCTGCACCGACCAATCCGCGAGCTACAAATCTCCATACAGTACCTGTGATAAGAGGCTGCTTGGCGAGTATTACACGGCCTTGGCAGTGAGGGAGGGAAGCAACTCGCCAAGTCATCAGAGCAGCGATAGAAAAGAAAAATGTATGATACCTTATGGCGAAGAGAGAGAGAATCCAGATTAAAAGTAAGAGAAGGATCATTAATGAGTCTGGCTGCCTTAGATTCAACCCTATTAAGAAGATAAGTATAAGAAGAAGCACCCCAGATGTGCGAGCAGTATTCTAAGCAGTGACGGATAAGACCTTTATAGATTTTAAGTAACTGTAAAGAGGAAAGTTAATGACGAAAACGAAACAGAACCCGCAATTTTTTGGATGCAGATTTAGAAATTTGGATTGTGTGATTCCTTCAAGACAAGTTAGAGGCTATATGGATTCCTAATATGTTGATAGAATTAAGAGGGTAAATTTCGTTAGTTTCGAAGACAACAGGGTTATCAGGAGGAGAAGAAGGTAAAGATATAGCCAGAAACTGTGTCTTGGAGGCATTAAATTTAACTAAGTTTTGGGTACCCCACTCAGATACCCTCTGCAAATCTGAGTTGAGAATAGACAAAAAAGTAATACATGACTGATTACGAGTAGCAGATGAAGGTTGTGAAAAAAAGGCAGAGTAAAAGTAAAGGGTATCATCGTCAGCAAAGGTATGAAGAATAGAGAAAGATGGGGATTGTAGAAGACTATTGATGAAGAGAAGGAACTGAGTAGGTGAAAGAACAGAGCCCTGTGGAACCCCACTGGTAACAGAGAAAGGGCTAGATGTCGCACCATCAGCAACTACAGATATAAACTGGTCAAAAAGAAACCTGGAAATCAGAGAACAGAGAGAAGGGTAAAGCCATAGGCAGGGAATTTGGCCAACAGAGCTTTGTGCCAGACTGTGTCAAAAACCTAGGCTTAGAGATATCAAAGGCGACGACAAAGGATTCCCCATAGTTCCTCAGAGAAGATGACCATACCTTAGTAAGATAGGACAGAAAGTCACCAGTAGATCTTGCCATGTAAATAGCTAATTGTGTTTACGGGAAAGAACCCAAATCTCGTATCTTCCCGTCTCCTGATCGGTTCCATTTTGTACTTAGTGATACTTGTGGAAACCGACTGGTGATCAGAGATAAGTGAGTTAGATTCAAGGTTTTTCAAGAAGTGAGAATTGAGCAAAGTTTCGAAATATTTAACAATAGAAGAGGTTAGGGCAATAGGTCGGTAGTTTGAAGGATTACAGCGGTCACCCTTCTTAGGAACAGGTTGAGATAGAGCATGCTTCCAAGATGAAGGATAGATACTGGTTGAGAGAATGAGGTGAAAAAGACGGCAAAGCACGGGAGCCAGAGCATATGCAAACTCCTCAAGAAACCTTGCAGGGATACTATCAGGACCAGATGCCTTGCTCATCTTTAGTGAGAGGAGAACCTCATGAACTTTGCGTGAAGAAAGGATAAAAGAGGACATCGGGTTAGAGAGGGGTAAAGATTGGGTGACAGATGCGCTGGAATAATTTACAGAAGAGTTGGCAGAAAAAAACAAGAGCCAAAGAGAGTGGCTTTGTCAGTGGGAGAGCAAGCTATAGAACCACCAGAATGAATGAGTGGGGGAAAGCTTGAGTTACAGAAGTTTTTGGAGAGATTTTTGGCTAAGGACCAGAAATATTTGTCAGTGGGAGAGGAGTTAAGGTCATCAACTTTCCTTCTTATAAAGGAAGCCTTAGACCATCGAATCTGAGCAGTACATCGATTCCTAGCTACAATAAAAGCAGAACGAGTTAAATTGGAAGGTGAGGCTTGGTAAGACCGGTGTACCCGATTACTGGTTTGGATAACCATGGAACAGGCACAGTCAAACCAAGGTTTAGGGGGAGAGAAATGTTTTATAGTAGTATTAAAGTGGAAATATGGGAGACGGAAAATTACGACTTGGAGCTCTTTTTTTTTTTTTTTTTTTTTTTATCCACGCCTCCTCTGCGACAACCCTTCAACTATTTTGCACAAGAATCATTGTTTTCTTGAATAAAAAGAGCATAATGTATGAATAATTGAAAAATGCGGAGCTTAATTTACATAAATTTTACAATCCATTGTTTGTTTGTTTGTTTTTTCTGCAGAGGGCATGATTTTTATATTTTGTTTTTACTTTACCGATATATCTGAAAACTAAGCTGCCTACACTTCTCAGAAATGTACGTTGACATTATTATTATTATTATTATTATTATTATTATTATTATTATTATTATTATTATTATTATTATTATTATTATTATTATTATTATTATTATTATTGTTGTTGTTGTTGTTGTTGTTGTTGTTGTTGTTATTATTATTTTGTTAGTATGCCACGACACTTTCTATTGTTGAACAGGAAAGTGAAGTACTTGTCAATTCAGCGACCTCATGGAGTACACCAGTAGATTTAGGGGTGTGTCTTAGTCTCATCTTCACTAATTCGTGTTTAGATATTGAAAAAAATTCTAATCTTGCAACTCTTGCATTAAAAAAAGAAAGAAAAAAAAGGCCTCCGCACAAACAAATTTCCTCCAAAGGTTTAACACATTTGACAGAGACTATTTGCTTTGTCAAGGGTAAATGAATTCATAATTTTAAGGAAGGAAAAAAAGACCAAGAGACGAGGACTTCAGAGCACAAGGCTTCTTTCCCAGGAGCACAATTAGGTCAGTACAAGCACGTATATTAATTTCCAGTTAAATAAAGCAATAAATGAAGAAAAAACAACAGATAAATATATAAAGAAAGTTCAATTTACTCTGGTTATTAAAAAGCAATAAAAAAGAAAATTATATCAGTAAAATGAAACACAATCGTACAATTAAAGGCAAACAAATAAACAAATGAATAACTAAGGCAGTAAGCAAAATGGAGAATGAGTATTTTGTGCATATGAATCACATTGAATCAATTACTATAATAATAACAATGATAATAATAATAATAATAATAATAATAATAATAATAATAATAATAATAATAATAATAATGATAATGATAATTATAATAATAATAAACGTCTAATAAGGAGTTCCATTTCTATCATGAGAGAAAATATAGAACTAGAGGTCATAGTTTGAAGCTTCGTAAGAAAACTTCTTTGCAGGATGTAAGGATACACTGTTTCAGTGTAAGAGTAGTTGATAATTGGAATTGGCTAAGCGAGGAGGTAGTTAATGCTATCTCAATCCATAGTTTTAAGGACAGGTATGATAAGTATCACTAAGTCTAAAATGGAACCGATCAGGAGACGGGAAGATACGAGCTTTGGGCTCTTTCCCGTAAACACAATTAGGTAATCACAATTAGGTAATCACATGTGCTTACAAAATGCGCAAACACAATATCAGTGGCACTAAGTATCATATTTAAGGAGTCACTGGAGTCAGGGGAGATTCCAAGATGCTGGAAACAAGCAAATGTGATACCTATCTTCAAAAAGGGAAGGAGGGATACGGCTCAGAACTATAGACCAGTTTCCTTGACCAGCATAGTTTGCAAAGTTATGGAGAAACTACTAAGGAAACATATCTCTCTTCACTTGGAATCCTTCAACTTTTTGTCAGTGAGGCAACATGGCATCAGAGAAGGTAGATCAACAGTAACAAGCTTATTAGAATTTTATGATGAGATAAGCCGAATCTTACAGGAAAGAGAGGGCTGGGCAGATTGCATATTCCTAGACTTCCAGAAAGCAATTGACACTGTTCCACATGGGAGACTTATTAGGAAGCTGCAAGCAATGGCTAGAATAGGTGGAAATGTTTTGGAATGGATAAAAACTTACTTAGGAGGAAGGGAACAGGGGGTTAGAGTAAGACACTCAGTGTCTGAATGGAGAAGAGTTAGTACTGGAGTTCCACAGGGTTCAGTTTTAGGGTCACTTTTGTTCCTTGTATATGTAAATGACCTACCAGAGTCTGTAAATTCATTCATGAATATGTTTGCAGATGATGCAAAGATTGTGAAGAAAGTAAAAAACGAGAACAATGGTAGCGAACTTCAGGAGGATCTAAATAATCTGCATGAAGTGGTCAGAAAAGTGGCTAATGAAATTAAATACTTCAAAATGTAAGGTAATGAGAATGGGTACAAGTGCAAGAAGGCCCAAGCTTGACTACTCGGTGGCTAGAGTACAACTTCAAGAAACAGAAAATGAGAGAGATCTAGGAGTAAACATACTGGCAGATTTGTCTCCAGAAATACTTATAAATGGCATAGTAAAGGCAGCATATGCATTCTTATCAAATGTAATGGTAGCCTTCAGGCACATGGACAAGGAAATGTTCAGAAGTATTTATGTAACCTATGTAAGGCCAAAACTCGAATATGTCAGTGTAAGAGTAGTTGAAAATTGGAATTGGATAAGCGAGGAGATAGTTAATGCTATCTCAAGCCATAGTTTTAAGGACAGGTATGATAAGTATCACTAAATATAAAATGGAACCGATCAGGAGACGGGAAGATACGAGCTTTGGGTTCTTTCCCGTAAACACAATTAGGTAATCACACCTAGAATAGGTGGAAATGTCTTGGAATGGATAAAAACTTACTTAGAAGGAAGGGTACATAGGGTTAGAGTAAGACACTCAGAGTCTGAATGAGAAGAGTTAGTAGTGGAGTTCCACAGGGTTCAGTTTTAGGGCCACTTTTCTTCCTTGTATATGTAGATGACCTACCAAAGTCTGTAAATTCATTCATGAATATGTTTGCAGATGATGCAAAGTTTGTTTAGGAAGTAGGAATCGAGAACAATGGTAGAAAACTTCAGGAAGATCTAAATAGTCTGTATGAGTGGTCAGAAATTCAATACTTCAAAGTGCAAGAAGGCCCAAGCTTGACTACTCGGTGGCTAGAGTACAACTTCAAGAGACAGAAAATGAGAGAGATCTAGGAGTTAACATACTGGCAGATTTGTCTCCAGAAATACATATAAATGGCATAGTAAGGGCAGCATATGCATTCTTATCAAATGTAAGGGTAGCCTTCAGGCACATGGACAAGGAAATGTTCAGAAATATTTATGCGACCTATGTGAGGCCAAATCTCGAATATGCAGTCCCCTTTTGGTATCCGCACTTGAAAAAGCATATAGCTAAGCTTGAAAAAGTTCAAAAACATGCCACGAAACTGGTGCCAGAAATACGTAATCTCAGTTATGATGAGAGGCTGAAGAATTGGACTTACCATCACTTGAAGCTAGAAGATTGAGGGGGGATATAGTGACAGTCTTTAAATTCCTTCATGGTTATGATAGAGTGGATAGGGATCGATATTTTGATATGGCAGGCTCTAGACTAGAGGTAATAGTTTGAAACTTCGTAAGAAAACTTCTTTGTAGGATGTAAGGAAGTACTCTTCCAGTGTAAGAATAGTTGATAATTGGAATTCACTAAGCGAGAAGGTAGTTAATACTAACTCAACTCATATCTTTAAGCACAATTAGGTAATTAAAGTTAGGTAATTTTATATATATATATATATATATATATATATATATATATATATATATATATATATATATATATATATATATACATATATATATATATATATATATATATATATATATATATATATATATATATATATATATATATATATATATATATATATATATAGATAGAAGGTGAGTAGAGGGGAGAATAACTTCTCCCCAAACTGTTTTCCTTTTTTGATGTCGGCTACCCCCCAATTAAAGGGGGAAACAGCCAAGGTATATGTATGTATATATATATATATATATATATATATATATATATATATATATATATATATATATATATATATATATATATATATATACGCCTTTCCTTAGTAATTATAAGTCTTAGGTTCAAGTCCCGGTCGGGGTAAAAAATAATACAGGTTTTCACATACGTAATGTGCTTATTTGGTCATTGTTAGGCCCGAATGAGATAGGGAGTTGAATTAAATGTGAAAATGAAGACACGAGTGAGGTTGGGGAATCTCTAATATGGATATAGTGGCATTCAGATAGATTGCCTTCATTAAAAAGTATAGCAGACATAAGCTATAAATTCTGATTCCTTTTAACCTTCTGTGGTTTAGTTCGTAGTGCCGTGACTTAGTAATTATAAATCCTAGGTTCAAGTCCCGGTCTGGGTAAAAAATTATTCATGTTTTCACATATGTAATGTGTTTATTTGGTTATTGTTGGGCCCGAATGAGATTGGGAATTGAATTAAATGTGAAAATGAAGAAACGAGTGAGGTTGGGGAATCTATAATATGAACATATTGGCATTCATATAGAATGTGTTCATTCCTAAGCATAGCAGATATAAGCTATCATGTCTGATTCCTCATAACCTTTTGTGGTGTACTTGGTAGCTCCTTGACTTAGTACTTATAAGTCTTAGGTTCAAGTCCCGGTCGGGGTAAAAAATTATTCATGTTTTCACATATGTAATGTGCTTATTTGGTTATTGTTGGGCGCGAATGAGATTGGGAGTTGAATTAGACGCGAAAATGAAGCCACGAGTAAGGTTGGAGAATCGGTATTATGAACATAGTGGCATTCAGATAGAATACATTCACTCCTAAGTATAGCAGAAATAAGCTATGAGGTCTGATTTCTTTTAACCTTCTGTGGTCTAGTTAGTATCGCCTTGACTTAAAAATTATAAGTCCTAGGTTCAAGTCCTGGTCGAGGTAAAATATTATTCATATTTTCATATATGCAATGCGCTTATTTGGTTAAAGTTCGGCCCGATGGAGATTGGGAGTTGAATTAAATGTGAAAATGAAGCCAAGAGAGAGGTTGGGGAATCTGTAATATGAATACAGAGGCATTCAAACAGAATGCGTTCATTCCTAGGTATAGAAGATATAAGCTATAAGGTCTGATTCCTTTTAACCTTCTGTTGTGTAGTTGGTGGCAACATGACTTAGTAGTTATAAGTCCTAGGATTAAGTCCCTGTCGGGGTAAAAAATTAATCATGTTTTCACATATGTAATGTGCTTATTTAGTTATAGTTTGGCCCGATGGAGATTGGGAGTTGAATTAAATACGAAAATGAAGCCACGAGTGAGATTGGGAATCTGTATTATGAACATAGTGGCATTCAGATAGAATGCGTTCATTCCTAAGTATAGCAGATATAAGCTATAAGGTCTGATTCCTTTTAACTTTCTGTGACCTAGTTAGTATCGCCTTGACTTAGTAATTATAAGTCCCAGTTTCTAGTCCCGGTTGAGGTGAAAAATTATGCATGTTTTCAAATATGTAATTTGCTTATTTGGTTATTGTTGGGTTCGAATGAGATTGGGAGTTGAACTAGATGCCAAAATGAAGCCACGAGTGAGATTGGGGAATCTGTAATATAAACATAGTGGCATTCAGATAGAATGCATTCATTCCTAAGTATAAAAGATATAAGCTATAAGGGCTGAGTCCTTTTACCTTTCTGTGGTGTAGTTGGTAGCGCCTTGGTTTAGTAATTATAAGTCCTAGGTTCAAGTCTCGATCGGTATAAAATATGATTCATGTTTTCATATATGTAATGTGCTTATTCAGTTATTTTTGGGCCCAAATGAGATTGGGGGTTGAATTAAATGCGAAAATGAAGCCACAAGTGAGGTTGGGGAATCTGTAATATGAACATAGTGGCATTCAGATAGAATGCGTTCATTCGTAAGTATAGCAGAAAAAAGCTATAAGGTCTGATTTCTTTTAACATTCTGTGGTCTAGTTAGTATCGCCTTGACTTAATAATTATAAGTCCTAGGTTCAAGTCCTGGTCGGGGTAAAAAATCATTCATCTTTTCACATATGCAATGCGCTTATTTGATTATAGTTCGGCCCTATGGAGATTTGAAGTTGAATTAAATGTGAGAATGAAGCCACGAGTGAGGTTGGGGAATTTGTAATATGAATATAGTGGAATTCAAACAGAATGCGTTTATTCCTAAGTATAGCAGATATTAGCTATAAGTTCTTCTTCATTTTAACCTTCTGTTGTGTAGTTGGTAGCACCATGACTTAGTAATAATAAGTCCTAGGTTCAAGTCCCTGTCAGGGTAAAAAATTATTCATGTTTTCACATATTTAATATGCTTATTTGGTTATTGTTGGGCCCGAATGAGATTTGGAGTTGAATTAGACGGGAAAATGAAGACAGTTAAGATGCGTGTTACCAGAAAAGAGATAAACTGAGTCACTAAATAGCACTTACATGGAGATATAAAAATTCGGTGTGAAGCTTAATTAAAAGTTTTTCTCTTTTTTTTTCCTCTTTCTCGTCTTCTTTCTATATTCTGTGAGAGGGAGAACATAAAAATGACGCCATCTCTATCCCAAACCTCTCCCATCCATGGGTCGGTAGGAGGGGTAGCCATTAGGAGACTTAAACAGAAAATCAAGAATTTAGAGGAAATGGTTATAAGCCTTGATGATAAAATTCGGAATATGGATGGAGAAATGAAAGAGAATGAAACACTCAGAGAGCAAATAAGATCTTTGGAGGAAGCAAATAAAGCACAAGGGCAGGAGAGAAAGGAACTAGAAAAAAGAATAAAGAAGCTGGAAGGGGAAAAGAGTCAACTAGAATATAGAATTTCTAAACAAGAAGATAAAAACAAACAGCTGAATGACAACCTAAAGGAATTAGATGTTAGTTCACTGCTCTCTTCTGAGAGAGACGAGATTGCTGCTTGGAATGTCCAGATTAAGGAAAACATTGAACAGTTCAGAAAAGAGTTCCAGGAGCTGAATATGGAAAATGATGCCATGAAAACTTCCTTTGCTGATGCACAAAAGGGGAATGCGGCAGTAAAAGAGGCTGTAAAGGTGGTGGCACTGGAAAACATACAAACAGTTGACTATAAAGAGACAGTAATCGAAAAAATGAAAG
Organism: Halocaridina rubra; assembly: GCA_037179515.1. NCBI lineage: Eukaryota > Metazoa > Arthropoda > Malacostraca > Decapoda > Atyidae > Halocaridina > Halocaridina rubra. The sequence goes on along the minus strand of JAXCGZ010011434.1, from coordinate 130,314 downwards.
ACGTTGTGATGGAAAGGGCAAACCCACTCATCAGACAGGCACTTGATAAGGAGAAGACAGTGGTAATCTCAGGCATAAGCTAGTCCCAGGAGCCAACATGGCAGGGGAGACTTGAAGAAAATAAAGCTAGGGTTGTAGACCTAATAAGAAAGCTTGGAGTAGTATGTGGTCCTGAAGATATTGTAAACATACACCAACTAGGTAAATATTCGAGGGAAGGAAAGCCGAGACCAACAAAAGTAACCTTTGAGAGAGGGGAAACATGTAGGGAAATATTGTTGAGAAAAAAAAGTCTAAAAGACCTTCAAGAATTCAAAGAAGTGTTCATTAGACGATGCAGAACACAGGAAGAGATGGGAAAGATCAAAAACTTGTTGGAAGAGGCAAGAAGGTTAAATGATGAAGGAAATGAAGAAGAGAAGAAAAATTTTCATTACAGAGTTCTTCCAGACAAAGGGGAGATAAAGAAGATAATGACAGAAGATCAGGGGATGGGGCCTCATTAAGATTGTTATACACAAATGCTGATGGATTAGCTGGTAAGGCAGTAGAATTAAAAGATAGGATTCACAACAGTTAGGCAGATATAGTAGCAATTACAGAGACTAAGTTGAGTGAGGACATAAACAGTGTCACAGTTTTTCCTAAGGGCTTCAGAATACTAAGGGTTGAAAGATCTGAGAGGACTGGTGGAGGGATAGCACTGCTCATAAGTGAGAGGATTCAAGTCGAAGAAATAAACTTGGCTATAGAAAGTGAGTTCAAGGAATTTCTTGTTGCTCGCATAAATACTGGGTCAGAGAGCATTATAATAACTGTTGTATACAACCCACTAAGGAACCAAAATAGGCTTGAAGTTTATGAGGAAAGTCATATAGGTACTATTGAAGTCATAAACTCAGTTGTTAACATGGCACGGGAAAAAAAATGTAAGATTTTGATTATGGGAGACTTTAATCATAAAGAGATAGATTGGATAAATCTTGACCCACACAGTGGTGAGGACTCATTCGGGGCAAGATTCCTAGATTGCGTACAAGGGAATTTCCTACACCAACATGTAATGGAACCAACAAGGGCCAGGGGTGGGGATGAGCCATCACTACTTGATCTAGTGTTCACAGATAATGTGTTGGATACTGAAAAAATTGAGTATGAACCACCAATTGGAAAGAGTGACCACTGTGTGTTGTTGATGGAGTATATCATTGAAGATATTCTTCCTGAGAGTAGAGGCACTGAGGACATGAGGAGGAACTATCCGAAAGGAGATTACATCAAAATGAATGAGCTTTTTGCAGTTATTGACTGGAGAACCTTATTTTACAACAAATCTGTACAAGAAATGTATGACATCTTTTGTGAGAAATATGGGAAGATAGTAGATTGCTGCATACCTGTCACCAAAGTAGGTGTAATTCATGCCAGAGAGAAATGGTTCGATAATGGGTGTAAAAGAGCTAAGGAGTGGAGAGACAAATGCTGGAAAAGGTATAGGAGGAGAAAAAACATAAATGCCTGGCAAACCTACAAAAGAGCAAGAAATGACAGCCTAAGTAAAAGGAGAGAGGCAGAGAGAGACTATGAGAGGGACATTACCAGGAAGGCTAAAGAAAATCCCAAGCTTTTCCACAGCTTTATCAGAGGAAAACTGAAGATAAAAGAACAGGTTTTAAGGCTAAAGAGAGCGGATGGAAGCATCACTGAGATGGATGAAGAGATCTGCAAAGAATTGAACAAGGAGTTTCAGTCAGTATTTACAGTAGAAAATACCCCACCCCCTCAGATTGCAGTGATAGAAGCTCAAGGGCCGGGATTAGAGAACATCAACCTTACAGCCACAGAGGTATGCAAAGCGCTGATGGATTTAGATGTTCATAAAGCTACAGGTCCTGATGACATATCCCCTCATGTGCTTAAAAAATGCGCAAACACAATATCAGTGGCACTAAGTATCATATTTAAGGAGTCACTGGAGTCGGGGGAGATTCCAAGATGCTGGAAACAAGCAAATGTGATACCTATCTTCAAAAAGGGAAGGAGGGATACGGCTCTGAACTATAGACCAGTTTCCTTGACCAGCATAGTTTGCAAAGTTATGGAGAAACTACTAAGGAAACATATCTCTCTTCACTTGGAATCCTTCAACTTTTTGTCATTGAGGCAACATGGCTTCAGAGAAGGTAGATCAACAGTAACAAACTTATTAGAATTTTATGATGAGGTAAGCCAATTCTTACAGGAAAGAGAGGGCTGGGCAGATTGCATATTCCTAGACTTCCAAAAGCGTTTGACACTGTTCCACATGGGAGACTTATTAGGAAGCTGCAATCAATGGCTAGAATAGGTGGAAATGTTTTGGAATGGATAAAAACTTACTTAGAAGGAAGGTAACAGAGGGTTAGATTAAGACACTCAGTGTCTGAATGGAGAAGAGTTAGTAGTGGAGTTCCACAGGGTTCAGTTTTATTGCCACTTTTGTTCCTTGTATATGTAAATGACCTACCAGAGTCTGTAAATTCATTCATGAATATGTTTGCAGATGATGCAAAGATTGTGAAGAAAGTAAAAAACGAGAACAATGGTAGAGAACTTCAGGAGGATCTAAATAATCTGCATGAGTGGTCAGAAAAGTGGCTAATGAAATTCAATACTTCAAAATGTAAGGTAATGAGAATGGGTACAAGTGCAAGAAGGCCCAAGCTTGACTACTCGGTGGCTAGAGTACAACTTCAAGAGACAGAAAATGAGAGAGATCTAGGAGTAAACATACTGGCAGATTTGTCTCCAGAAATACATATAAATGGCATAGTAAGGGCAGCATATGCATTCTTATCAAATGTAAGGGTAGCCTTCAGGCACATGGACAAGGAAATGTTGAGAAATATTTATGTAACCTATGTGAAGCCAAAACTCGAATATGCAGCCCCCTTTTGGAATCTGCACTTGAAAAAGCACATAGCTAAGCTTGAAAAAGTTCAAAGACATGCCTCGAAACTGGTGCCAGAAATACGCAATCTCAGTTATGATGAGAGGCTGAGGGAATTAGACTTACCATCACTCGAAGCTAGAAGAGTGAGGGGGGATATGGTGACAGTCTTTAAATTCCTTCATGGTTATGATAGAGTGGATAGGGATCAATATTTTGATATGGCAGGCTCTAGAACTAGAGGTCATAGTTTGAAGCTTGGTAAGAAAACTTCTTTGCGGGATGTAAGGAAATACTTTTTCAGTGTAATAGTAGTTGATAATTGGAATTGGCTAAGCGAGGAGGTAGTTAATGCTATCTCAATCCATAGTTTTAAGGACAGGTATGATAAGTATCACTAAGTCTAAAATGGAACCGATCAGGAGACGGGAAGATACGAGCTTTGGGCTCTTTCCCGTAAACACAATTAGGTAATCACAATTAGGTAATCACGAGTAAGGCTGGGGAATCTGTAATACGAACATAGTGGCATTCAGCTAGAATGTGTTCATTCCTAAGCATAGCAGATATAAGCTATAAGGTCTGATTTCTTTTAACCTTCTATGGTGTTGTTGGTAGTGCCTTGATTTAGTAATTATAAGTCCTTGGTTCAAGTCCAGGCTGAAGTAAAAAATTATTCATGTTTTCACATATGTTTTGTGCTTATTTGGTTATTTTTGGGCCCGATAGATATTGAGAGTTGAATTAAATGTGATAATGAAACCACCAGTGAGGTTGGGGAATCTGTGATATGAACATAATGGAATTCAGATAGAATGCGTTCTTTTCTAAGTTTAGCAGAAATAAGCTATAATTTCTGATTCCTTTTAACCTTCTGTGGTCTAGTTAGTATCACCTTGACTTAGGAATTATAAGTCTTTGGTTGAAGTCCCTGTCGGGTTAGAAAACGATTCATGTTTTGACATATATAATGTGCTTATTTGAATATTGTTGGGCCCGAAAGAGATTGGGAGTTGAATTAAAAGTGAAAATGAAGGCACGAGTGACGTTGGGAAATCTGTAATATGGATATAGTGGCATTCAGATAGAATGCTTTCATTCCTAAGTGTAGCAGATATAAGCTATAAGGTCTGATTCCTTTTAACCTTATGTGGTGTAGTTGGCGGCGCCGGGACTTACTGATTATAAGTCCTCGGCTCAAGTCCCGGTTGGGGTTAAATATGATCCATGTTTTCACATATGTAATGTGCTTATTTGGTTATTGTTAGGCCCGAATGAGATTGGGAGTTGAATTGAATTCAAAAATGAAGCCACGAGGGTGGTTTCGGAGTATAGCAGATATAAGGTATAAGGTGTGATTCCTTTTAAACTTCTGTGGAGTAGTTCGTAGCACCTTGACTTACTAATTATTAGTCCTAGGTTGAAGTCCCAGTCGGGGTAAAAAATGATTTATGTTTTCACATATTTAATGTGCATATCTGGATCTAGTTCGGCCAGATAAAGATTGGTTGTTGAATTAAATGTGAAAATGAAGCCACGAGTGAGGTTTGAGAATCTGTAATATGAACATTGCGCTCATTCCTAAGTATAGCAGAAATAAGCTATAAGCTCTGATTCTGTTTAACCTTCTGTGATCTAGTTAGTATCGCCTTTACTTATTAATTATAAGTCCTAAGTTCAAGTTCTGGTAAGGGTAAAAAATTACTCATGTTATCACATATGTAATGTGCTTATTTGGTTATTGTTGGGCCCAATTGAGATTTGGAGTTGAATTAGATGCGAAAATGAAACCGTGAGTGAGGTTGGGGAATCTGTAATAAGAACATAGTGGCATCCACATAGAATGCGTTCATTCTTAAGTGTAGCATATATAAGCTAAAAGGTCTGATTCCTTTTAAGCTTCTCTGGTGTAGCTGGTAACGCCTTGACTTAGTATTATCAGTCCTATGTTCAAGTTTCTGGTGGGGTAAGAAATTATACATGTTTTCACATATGTAATGTGCTTATTTGGTTATTGTTGGGCCTGAATGAGATTGGGAGTTGAATTAGATGCGAAAATGAAGCCAAGAATGATGTTGGGGAATCTGCAATATGAAGATAGTGGCATTCAGATAGAATGCATTCATTCCTAAGTATAGCAGATATAAACTATAAGGTCTGTAAGTTTTTAACCTTCTGTGGTGTAGTTGATAGTGCCATGACTTAGTAATTATAAGTCTTATGTTCAATTTCCAGTTGGCATAAGAAATAATTGTTTTTTCCACATATGTAAAGTGCTTATTTGTATATTGTTGGGCCCGAATGAGATTGGGAGTTGAATTAAATTGGCATTCAGATAGAATGCGTTTATTCCTAAGCATAGCAAATATAAGCTATAAGGTCTGATTCCTTTTAACCTTCTCTGGTTTAGTTGGTAGCGCCTTGACTTAGATTCAAGTCCCGGTCGGGGTAAAAAATAATTTTTGTTTTCACATATGTAATGTGCTTATTTTTTTATTGTTAGGCCCGAATGAGATAGGGAGTTGAATTAAATGCGAAAATAAAGCCACGAGTGAGATTGGGGCATCTATGATATGAACATAGTGAGATTCAGATAGAATGCATTCATTCCCAAGTATAGCAGATATAAGCTATAAATTCTGATTCCCTTTATCCTTCTGTTATGTAGTTCGTAGCGCCTTGACTTAGTAATTATAATTCCTAGGTTCAAGTCCCGGTCGAGGTAAAAAATGATTCATGTTTTCACATATGTAATGTGCTTATTTGATTATTGTAGGCCCAAATTATATATGGAATTGAATTAAATGTGAAAATTAAGACACGAGTGAGGTTGGGCAATCTGTAATATGAACATAATAGCATTCAGATAGAGTGTGTTCATTCCTAAGCATAGCAGATATAAGCTATAATGTCTGATTCCTTTTAACCTTCTGTGGTGTAGTTGGTAGCCCATTGACTTATTAATTATAAGTCTTAGGTTCAAGTCCAGGTCGGGGTAAAAAATGATTCATGTTTTCACATATGTAATATGCTTATTTGGTTATTGTTGGGCGCGAATGAGATTGAGAGGTGAATTTGATGATGAAAATGAAGCCACAAGTAAGGTTGGAGAATCTGTAATATGAACATAGTGGCATTAAAATAGAATTCGTTCATTCCTATGTATAGCAGAAATAAGCTATAAGGTCTGATTCCTTTTAACCTTTTGTGGTCTAGTTAGTATCACCTTAACTTAATAATTATAAGTCCTAGGTTCAAGTCCTGGTTGGGGTAAAAAATTATTCATATTTTCAAAAATGCAATGCACTTATTTGGATATATTTCGGCCCGATGGAGATTGGGAGTTGAATTAAATGTGATAATGAAGCCACGAGTGAGGTTGGGGAATCTGTAACATGAACTTAGTGACATTCAGACAGAAAGCGTTTATTCCTAAGTATAGCAGCTACAAGCTATAAGGTCTAATTCCTTTTAACCTTCTGTTGTCTAGTTGGTAGTGCCATTACTTAGTAATTTTAAGTCCTAGGTTCAAGTCCCAGTCGGTTTAAATAGTGATACATGTTTTCACATTTAATGTGCTTATTTGGTTATTGTTGGGCCCGAATGAGATTGGGAGTTTAATTAGATGTGAACATGAAGCTACGAGTGAGGTCGGGGAATCTGTAATACGATCATAGTGGCATTCAGCTAGAATGCGTTCATTCCTAAGCATGGCAGATATAAGCTATAAGGTCTGATTCCTTTTAACCTTCTGTGGTGTAGTTGGTAGCCCCTTGATTTAGAAATTATAAGTCTTAGGTCCAAGTCCCGGTCGGAGTAAAAAATTATTCATGTTTTCACATATGTAATATGCTTATTTGGTTATTGTTGGGCACGAATGAGATTGAGAGTTGAATTAGATGATGATAATGAAGCCACGAGTAAGGTTGGAGAATCTGTAATATGAACATAGTTGCATTCCGATAGAATTCGTTCATTCCTATGTATAGCAGAAATAAGCTCTAAGGTCTGATTCCTTTTAACCTTCTGTAGTCTAGTTAGTATCACCTTGACTTAATAATTATAAGTCCTAGGTTCAAGTCCTGGTCGGGGTAAAAAATTAATCATATTTTTAAAAATGCAATGCACTTATTTGGATATAGTTCGGCCTGATGTAGATTGGGAGTTGAATTAAATGTGAATATGAAGCCACGAGTGAGGTTGGGGAATCTGTAAAATGAACATATTGGCATTCAGACAGAAAGCTTTTATTCCCAAGTATAGCAGATACAAGCTATAAGGTCTAATTCCTTTTAACCTTCTGTTGTGTAGTTGGTAGTGCCATAACTTAGTAATTATAAGTCCTAGGTTCAAGTCCCGGTCTGTGTAAAGAATGATACATGTTTTCACACATTTAATGCGCTTATTTGGATATTGTTGGGCTCGAATGATATTGGGAGTTTAATTAGATGTGAATATGAAGCCACGAGTGAGGTTGGGGAATCTGTAATACGATCATAGTGGCATTCAGCTAGAATGCGTTCATTCCTAAGCATGGCAGATATAAGCCATAAGTTCTGATTCCTTTTAACCTTCTGTGGTGTAGTAGGTAGCGCCTTGACTTGGTAATTATATGTCCTAGGTTTAAGTCCCAGTTTGTGTAAAAAATGATTAATGTTTTCACAAATGTAATGTCCTTATTTGGTTATTTTTGGTCCCGATAGATATTGAGAGCTGAATTAAATGTGATAATGAAGCCACGAGTGAGGTTGGGGAATCTGTAATATGAAAATAGTGGCATTCAGATAGAATGCGTTCATTTCTAAATGTAACAGAAATAAGCTATCAGATCTGATTCCTTTTAATCTTCTGTGGTCTAGTTAGTATCACCTTGACTTAGTAATTATAAGTTTTAAGTTCAAGTTCAGGCCGGGTTAGTAAATTATTTATTTTTTTACATATGTAATGTGCTTATTTGGTTATTGTTTGGCCAGAATGAGATTTGGAGTTGAATTAAATGCAAAAATGAAGCCACGAGTGACGTTTGCAAATCTCTAAAATGGATATATTGGCATTCAGGTAGAATACGTTCATTCCTAAGTATAGCAGATATAATCTATAAGGTCTGCTTCCTTTCATCCTTTTAACCATATGTGGTCTAGTTGGTGGCGCCTGGACTTACTTATTATAAGTCCTAGGTTTCAAGTCCCGGTGGGGGTTAAAATTGATCCATGTTTTCACATATGTAATGTGCAAATTTGGTTATTGCTAGGCCCGAATGAGATAGGGAGTTGAATTTAATGCAAAAATGAAACCACGAGGGTGGATGGGGAATCTGTAATATGAATATAGTGGCATTCACATTGAATTCATTCATTCCTAAGTACAGCAGTTATAAGTTATTAGGTCTGATTCCTTTTAAGCATCTGTGGAGTAGTTCGTAGCACCTTGACTTAGTAATTATAAGTACTAGCTTCAAGTCCCAGTCGGGTTAAAAAATGATTCATGTTTTCACATATTTAATGTGCTTATTTGGATATAGTTCTGCACGATAAAGATTGGGAGTTGAACTAAATGTGAAAATGAAGAAACAAGTGAGGTTGCTGAATCTGTAATATGAACATAGTGGCATTCAGACAGAATGCATTCATTCCTAAGTATAGCAGAAATAAGCTATAAGGTTTGGTTCCTTTTAACTTTCTGTGGTCTAGTTAGTATCGCCTTGACTTAGTAATTATAAGTCCTAGGTTCAAGTCCTGGTTGTAGTAAAAAAGATTCATGCTTTCACATATGTAATGTGCTTATTTGGTTATTGTTGGGCCCAAATGAGATTGGGAATTGAATTAAATGAAAATGAAGACGCGAGTGAGGTTATGGAATCTATAATATGAACATAATGGCATTCAGATAAAATGTGTTCATACTTAAGCATAGCAGATATAAGCTATAAGGTCTGATTTTTTTCAACATTTTGTGGTGTAGTTGGTAGCCCCTTGACTTAGTAATTATTAGTTTTAGTTTCAAGTCCCGGTTGGAGTAAAAAATTATTCATGTTTTCACATATGTAATGTGCTTATTTGGGTATATTTCGGCCGGATAAAGATTGGAACTTGAATTAAATGTGAAAATGAAGTCACGGGTGAGGTTGGAGAATGTGATATATGAACATAGTGGCATTCAGATAGAATGCGTTCATTCCTTAGAATAGCAGAAATAAGCTATAAGGTCTGATTCCTTTTAACCTTATAAGTCCTAGGTTCAAGACTTGGTCGAGGAAAAAATTATTCATGTTTTCACATATGTAATGTGTTTTTTTATTTATTGTTGGGCCCAAATGAGATTGGGAATTGAATCAAATGCAAAACTGAAGCCATGAGCGTGGTTGGGGAATCTGTAATATGATTATAATTACATTCAGATAGGATTCGATCATTCCTAAGCATAGCATATATATGCTATAAGGTCTGATTCCTTCTAAACTTCTGCGGAGCAGTTCATAGCACCTTGACTTAGTAATTATAAGTCTTAGAGTCAAGTCCCGGTCGGGGTAAAAAATTATTCATGTTTTCACATATGTAATATGCTTATGTGGTTATTGATGGGCCCGAATGAGATTAGGAGTTGAATTAGATGTGAAATTGATGCCACGAGTGAGGTTGGGGAATCTGTAATATGAACATAGTGGCATTCAGACAGAATGCATTCATTCCTAAGTATAGCAGATATAAGCTATAAGATCTGATTCCTTTTGACTCTCTGTGGTGTAGTTGGTAGCGCCTTGACTTAGTAATTATAAGTCCTAGGTTCATGTCCCACCAAGGGTAAAAAATGATTCATGTTTTCACAAATGTAATGTGCTTATTTGGTTATTTTTAGGGCCCGATGGAGATTGGGAGTTGAATTAAATGCGAAAATGAAGCCACGAGTGAGGTTGGGGAATCTCTAATACGAACATAGTGGCATTCAGATAGAATGCGTTTATTTCTAAGCATAGTAGATATAAGTTATAAGGTCTGATTCCTTTTAACCTTCTGTTGTGTAGTTAGTAGCGCCTTGACTTAGTAATTATAAGTCTTAGGTTCAAGTCCCGGTCTGTGTAAAAAAATGATTCATGTTTTCACATATGTATTGAGCTTATTTGGTTGCTGTTGGGCGCGAATGAGATTGGGAGTTAAATTAGAGGCGAAAATGAAGCCACGAGTAAGGTTGGAGAATCTGTATTATGAACGTAGTGGCATTCAGATAGAATGCATTCATTCCTAAGTATAGTAGAAATAAGCTATGAGGTCTGAATTCTTTTAACCTTCTGTGGTCTAGTTAGTATCGCCTTGACTTAATAATCATAAGTCCTAGGTTCAATTCCTGGCTGGCGTAAAAAATTATTCATATTTTCACATATGCAAAGCACTTATTTGGTTATAGTTCGGCCCTAGGGAGATTGGGAGTTGAATTACATGTGAAAATGATGCCACGAGTGAGGTTGGGGAAACTGTAATATGAACAGAGTGGCATTCAAACAGAATGCGTTCATTCCTAGGTATAGCAGATATAAGCTATAAGGTCTGATTCCTCTTAACCTTCTTTTGTGTAGTTGGTAGCACCATGACATAGTAATTATAAGTCCTAGGATCAAGTCCCGGTATTGGTAAAAAATTAATCATGTTTTCACATATGTAATGTGCTTATTTGGTAATAGTTTAGCCCGATGGAGATTGCGTGTTGAATTAAATATGAAAATGAAGCCACGAGTGATGTTGGGGAATCTCTAACATGAACATAGTGGCATTCAGATAGAATGTGTTTTTTCCTAAGCATAGTAGATATAAGCTATAAGGTCTGATTCCTTTTAACCTTCTGTGGTGTTGTTGGTAGCGCCTTGACTTAATAATTATAAGTCTTAGGTTCAAGTCCCGGTCGGTGTAAAAAATTATGCACGTTTTGATATATGTAATGTGCTTATTTGGACATTGTTAAGCCCAAATGAGATAGGGAGTTGAATTAAATGCGAAAATGGAAACACGAGTGAGGTTGGGGAATCTCTAATATGGATATAGTTGCATTCAGATAGAATGCATTTATTCAAAAGTATAGCAGACAGAAGCTATAAATTCTGATTCCTTTAAACCTTCTGTGGTTTAGTTCATAGCGCTGTGACTTAGTAATTATAAATCCTAGGTTCAAGTCCTGATCTGGGTAAAAAATTATTCATGTTATCACATATGTAATGTGCTTATTTGGTTATTCTTGGGCCCGAATGAGATTGAAAATTGAATTAAATGTGAAAATGAAGAAACGAGTGAGGTTGGGGAATCTATAATATGAACATAATGGCATTCAGATAGAATATGTTCATTCCTAAGTATAGCAGATATAAGTTATAATGTCTGATTACTTTTATCCTTCTGTGGTGTAGTTGATACCGCCTTGACTTAGTAATTATAAGTCTTAGGTTCAAGTCCCAGTCGGGGTAAAAAATTATTCATGTTTTCACATATGTAGTATGCTTATTTGGTTATTAAAGAGCGCGAATAAGATTGGGAGTTGAATTAGATGCGAAAATGAAGCCACGAGTAAAGTTGGAGAATCTGTATTATGAAAATAGTGGCATTCAGATAGAATGCATTCATTCCTAAGTATTGCGGAAATAAGCTATGGGATCTGATTGCTTTTAGCATTCTGTGGTCTAGTTAGTATCGCCTTGACCTAATAATTATAAGTCCAAGGTTCAAGTCCTGGTCGGGGTAAAAAATTATTCATATTTTCACATATGCAATGCGCCTATTTGGTTATAGTTCGGCCCGATGGAGATTGGGAGTTAAATTAAATGTGAAAATGAAGCCACGAGTGAGGTTGGGGAATCTTTAATATGAACATAGTGGCATTCAAACAGAATGCGAAAATTCCTAATTATAGCAGATATAAGCTATAAGGTCTGATTCCTTTTAACCTTCTGTTGTGTAGTTAGTAGTGCCTTGACTTAGTAATTATAAGTTGTAGGTTCAAGTCCCCTGTCGGGGTTAAAAAATGATTCATGTTTTCACATATGTAATGTGCCTGTTTGGTTACTGTTGGGCGCGAATGAGATTGGGAGTTGAATAAGATGTGAAAATGAAGCCAGAGTAAGGTTGGAAAATCTGTATTATGAACATAGTGGCATTCAGATAGAATGCGTTCATTCCTAAGTATAGCAGAAATAAGCTATAAGGTCTGATTTCTTTTAACCTTCTGTGGTCTAGCTAGTATCGGCTTGACTTAATAATTATAAGTCCTAGATTAAAGTCGTGGTCCGGGTAAAAAATTATTCATATTTTCACATATGTAGATCACTTATTTGGTTATAGTTCGGCCCGATGGAGATTGGGAGTTGAATTACATGTGAAAATGAAGCCACGAGTGAGATTGGGGAATCTGTAATATGAACAGAGTGGCATTCAAACAGAATGCGTTCATTCCTAAATATAGCAGAGATAAGCTATAAAGTCTGATTTCTTTTATCCTTCTGTTGTGTAGTTGTTAGAACTATGATTTAGTAATTTTAAGTCCTAGGATCAAGTCCCGGTCGGGGTAAAAAATTAATCATGTTTTCACATGTGTAATGTTCTTATTTGGTTATAGTTTGGCCCGATTGAGATTGGGGGTTGAATTAAATACGAAGATGAAGTCACGAGTGAGCGTTTGAATCTGTAATATGAACATAGTGGCATTCAGATAGAATGCGTTCATTCCTAAGTATAGCAGATATAAGCTATAAGGTCTGATTAATTTTAACCTTCTGTGGTCTAGTTAGTATCACCTTGACTTAGTAATTATAAGTCTTAGTTTCTTGTCCCGATCGGGGTAAGAAATTATTCATGTTTTCAAATATGTAATTTGCTTATTTGGTTATTGTTGGGCCCGAATGAGATTGGAAGTTGAATTAGATGCTATAAGGAAGCCACGAGTGAGGTTGGGGAATCTGTAATATGAACATAGTGGCATTCAGAGAGAATGCGTTTATTCCTAAGTATAACAGATATAAGCTATAATGTCTGATTCCTTTTAACCTTCTGTGATGTAGTTGGTAGCACCTTGGTTTAGTAATTATAAGTCCTAGGTTCAAGTCCTGGTCGGGATAAAATATGATTCATGTTTTCACATATGTAATGTGCTTATTTAGTTATTGTTTGGCCCGAATGAGATTGGGAGTTGAATTAAAAGTGAAAATGAAGCCACGAGTGAGGTTGGGAAATCTGTAATATGAACATAGTGGCATTCAGACAGAATGCGTTCATTCCTAAGTATAGCAGAAATAAGCTATAACCTTGTGTGGTCTAATTATTATCGCCTTGACTCAATAATTATAAGTCCTAGGTTCAAGTCCTGCTCGGGGTAAAAAATTATTCATATTTTCACATATGCAATGCCCTTATTATGTTATAGTTCAGCCCGATTGAGATTGGGAGTTGAATTAAATGTGAGAATGAAGCTGTAGTGGCATAGTGTATTTTCTTTCTTTATTTGGAGTGTTGTAGTGGTATGATATATGTCTTATTTATTTATATATCAATTTATTTATTAATTGATATATATATTTTCACTTTATTTATTAATAATTTTGTTGTTGTTCTAAACTGATCCCTTAATTTTGCTTCTTTTTGTCATAACGAACTGTACGTTGTTTTGGTTTTCTGTTTTATGGCAACACTGACTCCGTATTTGCCGCCTTTTTCGTCTAATGTGATACTTTTGGTCTGTTCATTTTTGATACATAAAATTGCTTGAAAATTAATGACTTTGGCCTATTTTGTTACCTTAAATGATATTGTGGTAATCTTGATATCTTGTAAACATTGAACTATAAAGTAGTGACCACCGTAGTGACAAGATATAGGAGTGACAAGATATTTGTAATTGACAAGATAGGCCTAAGTGACAAAATTTCTTCAGGATCATACCGGTAGGCAAGGCCTAGGTTTCTTTCAGTATTTGTACTCCAAGATAAGCTGTCATAAACAATGCCGATTCTGATGATGATAAGTCTAGTGCTGTCAAGCACATAGCAGTGAAAACCCCTGCATTCATGGACACCTGCGTTTCAGGGTGGCTTTCTATTCTTGAAGCTCAATTTGGCTTAGCTAATGTGAAATACAGTGAAACAAAATTTTTCCATGTGTTATCTGCCTTGCCCCCTACTGTTGTAGAACGTGTTCCCCAAGACACTTTAAATAGGAGAGACTATGATATAATTAAAGCATACCTCGCAAATCTTTTTGAATAGACCAAGCCTGAACTTTTCAATGATTTGATAAGTAATACAGTAATGCATGGCAAGCCTTCAGTTTATTTAGAAGAAATTCGCAGAATTGCTTCTAAATTAGGAGTAACAGATGACCTAGTGAAACATAAATTCTTTGCAAGCAGTTCCCAGTAGTATTTCGGCAGTTTTAGCCTCTCAGCAAAATATGGATTTACCAGCTTTAGGCAAGCTTGCAGATGAACTAGTGGTATTTTCTCAAAATAATAATAGGGCTAGACCCATCAATGTTGTTGATCAGTCGTCAGTTTCTCGTCAAGCTAGTACATCCCAGTATGTATCAATTTCCAAGAATCCACCTGTAGGCCTAGGAGTGCTACCGTTCCATCAAATTCAACGTCCAAAAGTTTGTTGTGCCCGTATATATTATGGAACTCGGGCTAAATGGTGCAAGCCGTGGTGCCAATGGCCGAATAAATCTCAAAATATCCAGATGAAGGATTCTTCTAGAGCGCCGTCCCCAGCATCAACGTCTAGGTCCTCGTCGCCCGCACGGAATTTTCCTAGTTCGGAAAACTAATAAAGCAGACAGAAGAGAGAATTGTAGCTACGGCCACTTCTGTTCTGCCACTTCTACAGGTTGTAGCCAAAATTGGTTGTAGTGACATGGTCTTCACTGTGGATACAAGAGCTGCAGTCTCCATTATTCCATATAAGTATGTTTCAGAAATTTTATTAAGGCCAACAGCAGTTAATATTTCTACGGCCACTGGTGAGTCAATAAAAGTTTATGGTGAAATTATTCTTGACCTTGATATTCGACAGTTGCGCCGTCGATTTAACTGGACATTTGTTGTTGCAGATGTATGTACACCTTTATTAGGTAATGATTTTCTTTGCAATTTGGGATTGTTTATTGATTGTAAGAATAAAACTTTACATGACAATATAACACAATGTTCTGTAAAAGGTGATATTGCAAATCATAATGTTTCTTTTGTGATAAATAATTTGAACTATTTACCTGATTCTGTACAACAGTTGTTCCAAGATTTTCCCTCTCTCTTGTCCTGTGTTAAGCCTCTTACAGCTAATAATTCTTTCAAGAATTCTAATGTTTTTCATTATATAGATACAGGGAGTTCTCCTCCGACATTTGCTAGATGTCGTCCGTTGGCTCCAGACAAATATTCTGCTGCCAAGGAAGCATTTAAACAGTTGTTGGATATGGGTATTGTACAACCTTCTAAATCACTTTGGGCTTCACCCATTCATTTACTTCCTAAACCTAAGCCAGGAGAGTGGAGAGTATGTGGTGATTTTAGGCAACTTAATACTTTGACCAAGCCAGATAAATATCCTTTACCACATATTAGTGGTGTGTCATTAAAGCTTTACAAGAAAAAGATATTCAGTAAACTTAATTTGTTAAAAGCCTATTACCAGATCCCTATGAATCCTTCAGATGTTGAAAAGACAGCAGTAACCACACCCTTTGGGCTATTTGAATATTTATATATGCCTTATGGTTTTCGGAATGCCCCTGCCACTTTTCAGCATTTGATGGACAATTTATTTAGAAACCTTGATTTTGTATTTATTTACCTGGATGATATTCTGATATTTTCAGAGAATACAGAAGAGCACAAGAAACATTTGTCTATAGTATTTGAAATCCTAAGCTCTAATAATCTTAAAATTTCTATTGATAAATGTGAATTCTTTAAAAATGAAATAGAATATGTAGGATATTTGATCACTGCTAATGGTTTAAAACCTGGTTCTCATAAACAGACAGATATTGTTGATTTTCCTAAGCCAGCAGATTCTGCTGCCTTACGTAGGTTTATAGGAATGCTCAATTACTATAGACAAATGGTACCGCATTTTGCTGATGATGTTGTATATCCTCTGACCGAATTAATTAGATTACAACCTAAATCTAAAGAACTAATATGGAATTCGGAAGCAGAATCTGCCTTTGTAAGTGCGAAAGAGTCACTTAACAATGCTTGCACCATTGCATATTTCACTAGTAAGTGTAATTCTCCACTGCATCTGGTGACTGATTGTTCCCAAGTGGCAGCTGGAGCTGCGTTACACCAAATTCAGGATGGTAAATTTGTCCCTATTGAATTCTTTTCAAAGAAATTATCAGAAACTAAGAGGTGTTATTCTACTTTTGACCGAGAACTGCTTGCTGCGTATCTGGCTGTACTAAAATTTAAACATGTAATTGAAGGACGTGAAACCGTTTTATTTACTGATCATAAACCCCTTGTTTTTGCATTTAAGAATCCTCATACAGCCAAGTCAGATAGACAGCAACGATATTGGTCTTTAATTAGTGAGTGTATATCAGATGTTGTACATATCAAGGGTGCAGACAATGTTGTAGCAGATTGTCTTTCCAGACCATTACCTGTATCTTCTGTCTCAGTGGACTTACATGATTTAACCAGTATAGCTGAGAGCCAATCCACTGACACAGAAATTCTTAATTACAAAGAGAGATTGAAAATGTTCAAAATTCAGAATCATGAATTATATTGTGACGTGTCTACACCCCATCCGAGACCATTTCTTCCCTTAGCTTATCGTAAATCAGTATTTCAACTTATGCATAACATTTCACATCCAGGAGTCAAAGGTACGTTGCGCCTTATCAAAGCTAGGTACTTTTGGCCTAATATGGATCAAGATATTCGAAATTGGACTAAAGAGTGTACTTCTTGTCAGCAAGTTAAAGTGCACCGCCATACCCGTGCTCCTATTACAAATTTTACAGCACCTTTTGGGAGATTTGAATTTGTACATTTAGATATTGTTGGTCCTCTCCCTCCTAGTAAAGTCCCTGGCCAGTCTTTTACAGCACCAGAACAATACGTTCTTACCTGTATTGACAGATCTACTAGATGGTTGGAAGCCATCCCCATCACAGATATTTCTGCTACCACTGTTGCTTTTGCTTTTATTAAAGGTTGGGTATCTCGTTTTGGAGTGCCATTATATGTTTTTACTGATAGAGGTGCTCAATTTGAATCTGCATTATTTCAGCAACTTTCCTCTATAATTGGATTTCATAGACTGCGTACCACTTCATATCACCCTCAATCCAATGGCATGGTTGAAAGATCACATAGAGTACTGAAAGTATCTCTGATGGTACGTAAAGATGATTGGCTTGCTTCTTTACCAATAGTACTTTTAGGTTTAAGATGTGTCCCCACAGAGTCTGGAGTTTCTCCATTTACTTTGGTAACAGGAAGTATGCTACTTAGTCCTAAAATCATGGTAACAAATGAAATTCCTTCTTTTGCACAACATAAAGAAATTGTCACTGAATTTGTATCTCGAATGCGTGAATTAGATTTTTCTGAATCCTCTTATGGATACCTTCATTCATCCTCTGTTAAACCTTATGTTCCAAAAGATCTTGAATCATGTACGCATGTTTGGGTTAGAGTGGATCGTGTACGTCGCCCTTTAGAGGCTCCCTACTTTGGTCCACTTGAAGTTGTGGAACGTGGTGATAAATATTTTATTCTACGTCAGCTTTCTGGAAATTTAACTACTGTATCTGTAGATAGATTGAAACCTGCCTCAATACCAAAAACTATCAGTTCTAATGAGACAGAACCAACTGTAAATAATGATTCTGTGCCAGAGGCTGTCAATTCTGATGTGATTGAACCAAGTGTAAATAATGATTTTTCTGATTCTAATTCCACAAATGACACGGATTCTGATACATTAATTCCTAGTAGTGCATCTATTCCTGAAAATATTGATAATGAAGATGCTATTGAAGAGAAAATACCTCAATCTGTTGTTACGAAATCTCGTCGAGTTAGATTTAATCGTAACCCTGATTATGTATATTATTAATTTGTATTTTTGTATCTATGTCTCCACATATATATTATATATCTATATTTTCTATTATCAGTGTTAAAAACTAATGTACTCCTGTACTGTCAGGGGAGTGTTGTAGTGGCATAGTGTATAATCTTTCTTTATTTGGAGTGTTGTAGTGGTATGATATATGTCTTCTTTATTTATATATTAATTTATTTATTAATTGATATATATATTTTCACTTTATTTATTAATAATTCTTTTGTTGTTCTAAACTGATCCCTTAATTTTGCTTCTTTTTGTCATAACGAACTGTACGTTGTTTTGGTTTTCTGTTTTATGGCAACACTGACTCCGTATTTGCCGCCTTTTTCGTCTAGTGTGATACTTTTGGTCTGTTCATTTTTTATAAATAAAATTGCTTGAAAATTAATGACTTTGGCCTATTTTGTTACCTTAAATGATATTGTGGTAATCTTGATATTCTGTCACATTGAACTACAAAGCCACGAGTGAGGTTGGGGAATTTGTAATATGAACATAGTGGCATTCAAACAGAATGAGTTTATTTATAAGCTATGAGGTCTGATTCCTTTTACCCTTCTGTTGTGTAGTTGGTAGCACCATGACTTAGTAATTATAAGTCCTACGTTCAAGTCCCTGTTGGGGTAAAAAATGATACATGTATTCTCATATTTAATGTGCTTATTTGGTTATTGTTGGGCCCGAATGAGATTGGGAGTTTAATTAGATGCGAAAATGAAGCCACGAGTGAGGTTGGGTAATCTGTAATATGAATATAGTGGCATTCAGCTAGAATGTGTTCATTCCTAAGTATAGCAGATATAAGCTATAAGGTCTGATTCCTTTTAATATTCTATGGTGTAGTTAGTAGCGCCTTGATTTAGTAATTATAAGTCCTAGGGTCAAGTGCCGGTTAGGGTAAATATGATTCATGTTTTCAAATATGTTATGTGCTTATTTGGTTATTTTTGGGCCCGATTGATACTGAGAGTTGAATTAAATGTGATAATGAAGCCACGAGTGAGGTAGGGGAATCTGTAATATGAACATAGTGTCATTCACATACAATGCGTTCATTCCTAAGTATAGCAGATATAAGCTATAAGTTCTGATTCCTTTTAACCTTCTGTTGTGTAGTTGGTAGTGCAATGACTTAGTAATTATAAGTCCTAGGTGCAAGTCCCGGTCGGAGTAAAAAATTATACATATTCTCAAACTATAATGTGCTCATTTGGTTATTTTTCTGCCCGAATGAGATTGGGAGTTGAATTAGATTCTAAAATGAAGCCTTGAATGAGGCTGGGGAATCTCTAATATGAACATAGTGGCATTCATATAGAATGTGATCATTCCTAAGTATAGCAGATATAAGCTATAAGGTCTGATTCCTTTTAACCTTCTCTGGGGTAGTTGGTAGCGCCTTGACTTAGTAATTATAAGTCCTAGGTTCAAGTACTGGTTGGGGTAGACAGTCATTCATGGATTCACATATGTAATGTGCTTATTTGGTTATTATTGGTCCTGAATGAGATTGAGAGTTGAGTTAAATGCAAATATGAAGCCACAAGTGAGGTTGAGGAATGTGTAATATGAACATAGTGGCATTTAGATAGAATGCGCTCATTCCTAGTATAGCAGAATTAAACATAAGCTTTAAGGTCTGTTTTCCTATTTAGCTCCTCTGATTTGTAGTTGGTAGCGCCTTGGCTTAGGAAATCGAAGTCCCAGGTTCAAGTCCAGGTCGGGGTTAAAAATTATTCATTTTTTCACATATGTAATGTGCTTATTTGGTTATTCTTGGGCCCAAATGAGATTGGGAGTTGAACTGAATGCGAAAATGAAGCCACGAGAGGGGTTGGGGAATCTGTAATATGAACATAGTGGCATTCAAATAGAATGCGTCCATTCCTAAGTATAGAAGATATAAGCTATAAGGTCAGATTCCTTTTAACATTTTGTGGTGTAGTTGGTAGCGCCTTAACTTAATAATTATATGTCCTAGGTCCAAGTCCCGGTCGGAGTAAAAAATAAAAAATTAATTATATATATATATATATATATATATATATATATATATATATATATATATATATATATATATATATATATATATATATATATATATATATATGTATATATGTATATGTATATGTATATGTATATATATATATATATATATATATATATATATATATATATATATATATATATATATATATATATATATATATATATATATATATATATATATATATATATATATATATATATATATATATATATATATATATATATGCGTATGTGTGTGATTACCTAATTGTTTTAACGGGCTGGAGCCCTAGGCTCGCATCTTCCCGTCTACTGATCGGTTCCATTTTGTACTTAGTGATACTTATAATAACTGTCCTAAAAACTATGGATTGAGATAGTATTAACTACCTCGTCGCTTAGCGAATTCCAATTATCAACTACTCTTACACTGAAAAAGTATTTCCTTTAATCCTGCAAAGAGGTTTTATTACGAAGCTTCAAACTATGACCTCTAGTTCTAGATCCAGCCATATCAAAATATCGATCCCCATCCACTCTATCATAATCATGAAGGAATTTAAAGACTGTCACCATATCCCCCCTCACTCTTCTAGCTTCGAGTGATGGTAAGTCTAATTCCCTCAGCCTCTCATCATAACTGAGATTGTGTATTTCTGGCACCATTTTCGTGGCATGTCTTTGAACTTTTTCAAGTTTAGCTATGTGCTTTTTCAAGTGTGGATTCAAAAAGGGGGCTTCATATTCGAGTTTTGGTCTCACATAGGTTACATAAATATTTCTGTACATTTCCTTGTCCATGTGCCTGAAGGCTACCCTTACATTTTATAAGGAGGCATATGCTGCCCTTTCAAAGCCATTTATATGTATTTCATGAGACAAATCTGCCAGTATGTTTACTCCTAGATCTCTCTCATTTTCTGTCTCTTGAAGTTGTACTCCAGCCACCGAGTAGTCAAGCTTGGGCCTTCTTGCACTTGTACCCATTCTCATTACCTTACATTTTGAAGTATCGAATTTCATTAACCTCTTTTCTGACCACTCATGCAGACCATTTATATCTTCCTGAAGTTCTCTACCATTATTCTCGTTTCTTGCTTTCTTCACAATCTTTGCCTCATCTGCAAACATATTCATGAATTGGTAGGTCATTTACATATACAAAGAACAAAGGTGGCCCTAAAACTGAACCCTGTGGAACTCCACTACTAACTCTTCTCCATTCAGACACTGAGTGTCTTACTCTAATCCTCTGTTCCCTTCCTTCTAAGTAATTTTTTTTATCCATTCCAAGCCACTTCCACCTATTCTCGTCATTGCTTGTAGCTTCCTAATAGGTCTCCCATGTGGAATAGTGTCAAACGCTTTCTGGAAGTCTAAGAATATGCAATCTGCCCAGCCCTCTCTTTCCTGTGAGATTCGGCTTACCTCAGCATAATATTCTAATAAATTTGTTACTGTTGATCTCCCCTTCTCTGAAGCCATGTTGCCTCACTGACAAAAAGTTGAAGTATTCCAAGTGAAGAGAGATATGTTTCCTTAGTAGTTTCTCCATAACTTTGCAAACTATGCTGGTCAAGGAAATTGGTCTATAGTTCAGAGTCGTATCCCTCCTTCCCTTTTTGAAGATAGGTATCACATTTGCTTGTTTCCAGCATCTTGGAATCTCCCCTGAATCCAGTGACTTTTTAAATATGGTACTTAGTGCTGCTGATATTGAGTTTGTGCATTTTTAAGTACATGAGAGGATATATCATCAGGACCTGTAGCTTTATAAACATCTAACTCCATCAGCGCTTTGCATACCTCTGTGGCTGTAAGGTTGATATTCCCTAATACCGGCCTTTGAGCTTCTATCTCTGCAATCTGAGGGGGTGGGGTATTTTTTTACTGAAAATACTGACTGAAACTCCTTGTTCAATTCTTTGCAGATCTCTTCATCCGTCTCAGTGATGCTTCCATCTGCTCTTTTAAGCCTTAAAACCTGTTCTTTTATCTTCAGTTTTCCTCTGATAATGCCGTGGAAAAGCTTGGGATTTTTTTTAACCTTACTGGTGATGACCCTCTCATAGTCTTTTTCTGCCTCTCCTCTTTTTCTTAGGAAATGATTTCTTGCTCATTTGTATGTTTGCCAGGCATTTTTTATTTTTCTCCTCCTATACCTTTTCCAGCATTCGTCTCTCCACACCTTAGCTCTTTCACACTCATTATCAAACCATTTCTCTCTGGCATGAATTACACCTACTTTGGTGACAGGTATGTAGCAATCTACTATCTTCTCATATTTCTCACAAAAGATGTCATACATTTCTTGTACAGATTTATTGCAAAATAAGGTTCTCCAGTCAATAACTGCAAAAAGCTCATTCATTTTCATGTCCTCAGTGCCTCTACTCTCAGGGAGAATATCTTCAATGATATACTCCATCAACAACACACGGTGGTCACTCTTTCCAATTGGTGGTTCATACTCAATTTTTTCAATATCCAATACATTATCTGTGATTACTAGATCAAGAAGTTATGGCTCATCCCCACCCCTGGCCCTAGGCTTCATTACATGTTGGTGTAGGAAATTCCTTGTATGCAATCTAGGAATCTTACCCCGAATGAGTCCTTACCACTGTGTGGTTCAAGATTTATCCAATCTATCTCTTTATGATTAAAATCTCCCATAATGAAAATCCTACATTTTCTCTCACGTGCCATGTTAACAACTGAGTTTATGACTTCAATAGTCCCTATATGACTTTCCTCATAAACTTCTAGCCTATTCTGGTTCCTTGGTGGGTTATATACAACAGTTATTATAATGCTGTCTGACTGTGTGTGTGTAATTACCTAATTGTACTTACCTAATTGTGTTTACGGGAAAGAGCCCAAAGCCCGTATCTTCCCGTCTCTTGATCGGTTCCATTTTGTACTTAGTGATACTTATCATACCTGTCCTTAAAACTATGGATTGAGATAGCATTAACTACCTCCTCGCTTAGCGAATTCCAATTATCAACTACTCTTACACTGAAAAAGTATTTCCTTACATCCTGCAAAGAAGTTTTCTTACGAAGCTTCAAACTATGACCTCTAGTTCTAGAGCCAGCCATATCGAAATATCGATTCATACCCACTCTATCATAACCATGAAGGAATTTAAAGACTGTCACCATATCCCCCATCAATCTTCTAGCTTCAAGTGATGGTAAGTCTAATTCCCTCAGCCTCTCATCATATCTGAGATTGCATATTTCTGGCACCAGTTTCGTGGCATGTCTCTGAACTTTTTCAAGTTTAGCTATGTGCTTTTTCAAATGCGGATTAGAAAAGGGGGCTGCATATGCGAGTATTGGCCTCACATAGGTTACATAAATATTTCTGAACATTTCCTTGTCCATGTGCCTGAAGGCTACCCTTACATTTGATAAGAATGCATATGCTGCCCTTACTATGCCATTTATATGTATTTCTAGAGACAAATCTGCCATTATGTTTACTCCTAGATCTCTCTCATTTTCTGTCTCTTGAAGTTGTACTCCAACCACCGAGTAGTCAAACTTGGGCCTTCTTGCACTTGTACCCATTCTCATTACCTTACATTTTGAAGTATTGAATTTCATTAGTCACTTTTCTGTCCACTCTTGCAGACTATGTAGATCTTCCTGAAGTTCTCTACCAGTGTTCTCGTTTGTTACTTTCTTCACAATCTTTGCATCATCAGCAAACATATTTATGAATGAATTTACAGACTCTGGTAGGTCATTTACATATACAAGGAACAAAAGTAGCCCTAAAACTGAACCCTGTGGAACTCCACTACTAACTCTCCTCCATTCAAACATTGAGTGTCTTATTCTAACACTCTGTTCCTTTCCTTCTAAATAAGTTTTTATCCATTCCAAAACATTTCCACCTATTCTCGCCATTGCTTGCAGCTTCCTAATAAGTCTCCCATGTGGAACAGTGTCAAACGCTTTCTGGAATTCTAGGAATATGCAATCTGCCCAGCCCTCTCTTTCCTGTAAGATTCGGCTTACGTCATCATAAAATTCTAATAAGTTTGTTACTGTTGATCTACCTTCTCTGAAGCCATGTTGCCTCACTGACAAAAAGTTGAAGGATTCCAAGTGAAGAGATATATGTTTCCTTAGTAGTTTCTCCATAACTTTGCAAACTATGCTGGTCAAGGAAACTGATCTATAGTTCAGAGCCATATCCCTCCTTCCCTTTTTGAAGATAGGTATCACATTTGCTTGTCTCCAGCATCTTGGAATCTCCCCTGACTCCCGTGACTTTTTAAATATGATACCCAGGGCCACTGATATTGAGTTTGTGCATTTTTTAAGTACATGAGGGGATATGTCATCAGAACCTGTAGATTTATGAACATCTAAATCCATCAGCACTTTGTATACCTCTGTGGCTGTATGGTTGATGTTCTCTAATACCGGTCCTTGAGCTTCTATCTCTGCAATCTGAGGGGTGGGGTATTTTCTACTGCAAATACTGACTGAAACCCCTTGTTCAATTCTTTGCAGATCTCTTCATCCGTCTCAGTGATGCTTCCATCCACTCATTTTATCCTTAAAACCTGTTCTTTTACCTTCAGTTTTCCTCTGATAAAGCAGCTGCAGAAAAGCTTTTAATTTTCTTTAGCCTTCCTGGTTATGTCCCTCTCATAGTCTCTCTCTGCCTCTCTTCATTTACTTAGGTAATCAATTCTTGCTCTTTTGTAGGTTTGCCAGGCATTTATGTTTTTTCTCCTCCTATTCCTTTTCCAGAATTTGTCTCTCCACTCCTTTAGCTCTTTTACACTCATTATCGAGCCATTTCTCTCTGGCATGAATTATACCTACTTTGGTGACAGGTATGCAGCAATCTACTATCTTCCCATATTTCTCAGAAAAGATGTCAAACATTTCTTGTACAGATTTGTTGTAAAATAAGGTTCTCCAGTCAATAACTGCAAAAAGCTCATTCATTTTGATGTAATCTTCTTTCGGATAGTTCCTCCTCATATCCTCAGTGCCTCTACTCTCAGGCAGAATATCTTCAATGATATACTCCATCAACAACACACAGTGGTCACTCTTTCCAATTGGTGGTTCATACTCAAGTTTCTCAATATCCAACACATTATCTTTGAATACTAGATGAAGTAGTGATGGCTCATCCCCACCCCTGGCCCTCATTGGTTCCTTTACATGTTGGTGTAGGAAATTCCCTTGTACGCAATCTAGGAATCTTACCCCGAATGAGTCCTCACCACTGTGTGGGTCAAGATTTATCCAATCTATCTCTTTATGATTAAAATCTCCCATAATGAAAATCCTACCTTTTCTCTCCCGTGCCATGTTAACAAATGAGATTATGACTTCAATAGTACCTATATGACTTTCTTCATAAACTTCTAGCCTATTCTGGTTCCTTGGTGGGTTACATAGAACAGTTTTTATAATGCTCTCTGACCCAGTATTTATGCGAGCAACAAGAAATCCCTTGAAGTAACTTTCTATAGTCAAGTTTATTTCTTCAACTTGAATCCTTTCACTTATGAGCAGTGCTATCTCTCCACCAGTCCTCTCAGATCTTTCAACCCTTAATATTCTGAAGCCCTTAGGAAAAACTGTGACACTGTTTATGTCCTCACTCAACCTAGTCTCTGTAATTGCTACTATATCTGCCTTACTGTTGTGAATCCTATCCTTTAATTTTACTGCCTTACCAGCTAATCCATCAGTATTTGTGTATAACAATCTTAATGAGGCCCCATCCCCTGATCTTCTGTCATTATCTTCTTTATCTCCCCTTTGTCTGGAAGAACTCTGAAATGAAAATTTATCCTCTCTTCTTCATTTCATTCTTCATTTAACCTTCTTGCCTCTTCCAACAAGTTTTTGATCTTTCCCATCTCTTCCTGTGTTCTGTATCGTCTAATGAACACTTCTTTGAATTCTTGAAGGTCTTCTAGCCTTTTTTCTCAACAATATTTCCTTACATGTTTCCCCTCTATCAAAGGTTACTTTTGTTGGTCTCAGCTTTCCTTCCCTCGAATATTTGCCTAGTTGGTGAATGTTTATAATATCCTCAGGACCACAAACTACTCTAAGCTTTCTTATCAGGTCTACAACCCTAGCTTTGTTCTGTCTTCTCTTTATCAAGTGCCTGTTTGATCAGTGGATTTGCCCTTTCCATCACAACGTCTTTCATTTTTTCGATTACTGTCTCTTTATAGTCAACTGTTTGTATGTTTTCCTGTGCCACCACCTTTACAGCCTCATTTACTGCCACATTCCCCTTTGGTGCATCAGCAAAGGAAGTTTTCATGGCATCATGTTCCATATTCAGCTCCTGGAACTCTTTTCTAAACTGTTCAATGCTTTCCTTAATCTGGACATTCCAAGCAGCAATCTCGTCTCTCTCAGAGGAGAGCAGTGAACTAACATCTAATTCATTTAGGTTGTCATTCAGCTGTTTGTTTTTATCTTCTTGTTTAGAAATTCTGGTTTCTAGTTCACTCTTTTCCCCTTCCAGCTTCTTTATTCATTTTTCTAGTTTCTTTCTCTCCCGACCATGTGCTTTATTTGCTTCCTCCAAAAATCTTATTTCCTCTCTGAGTATTTCATTCTCTTTCATTTCTCTATCCATATTCTGAATTTTATCATCAAGGCTTATAACCATTGACTTTAAATCCCTGATTTTCTGTTTTCGTCTCCTAATAGCTACCCCTCCTCCTGAGCCATGGGTGGGAGAGATTTGGGACAGAGATGGCCTCATTTTTATGCTTTCCCTTTCACAGAATATAGAAAGAAGAAGAGAAAGAGAAAAACTTTTATTCAAGCTTCACACAGAATTTTTATATCTTCATATAAGTGCTATTTAGTGACTCAATTTATCTCTTTTTTGGTAACACACATCCTAACTTAAAAATTTGACTTTGGTAATATGAGGGAAAAACGAAAAAATGCAAACAAAACAAAAAAGTCAATTGAATGAAAATTCGAATTTGTATTTGAGGAGACACCCACCTGCTTCTGCTATTTATTCTTCTTAACTGATAAACTCACTTCTAACCAAGGTATGTCATCTCAAGATCAGACTTTAAATTCAACTCAGTATATATATATATATATATATATATATATATATATATATATATATATATATATATATATATATATATATATATATATATATATACATATACAAAATAAAAAAAATAATAAAAGAGAAAGCTAAAAAACAGCAAAAAATGAAAGAAAAATAAGACAGCTGTACTACTTGGCAACTTAACTCAGTACTGCTGACTGGTGGATTATTAGCATGTATTTAGTTATTCAATTATTTCGTGTATCAAACTAACTACCAGATTAATATAAATGGGAAGGATACTGATTTTAACAATATATGGCACCACAGGATCAGGTAAACGGCTCAAGAGCTTTCCCCAATTTACACAAAAAAATAGGTAATGTGATGTGATGGCTTCACCTCTGGCAAATCTTCTAAACTTCCTTCAAGGCAGAACAGGACAGCTTCTTCTCTTTCCCCTCACGTAAATGTTCTAAATTTTTTCCTTTAATATTTTGGACAGTCTCGTCATACAACAAATATAAATTTTTTACTCACAATACTCTGCAGGATTTCTTATTTAGTGAAATTTTGTTTATGTTTTAATCTAAAGCCTGAGTGATTACCTAATTGTGCTTACAAGAAAGAGCCCAAGATCGTAGGTTTCTGTCTCCTGATCAGTTCCATTTTGTACTTAGTGATACTTATCATACTCGTCCTTAACACTATGGATTGATTTAGTATTAAATCGTACCTCGCTTGGAGAATTCCAATTATCAACTACTCTTACACTGAAAAAGTATATATATATATATATATATATATATATATATATATATATATATATATATATATATATATATATATATATATATATATATATATATATATATATATATATATATATATATATATATATATATGTATATATATATATATATATATATATATATATATATATATATATATATATATATATATATATATATATATATATATATATATATATATATATATATATATATATATATATATATATATATATATATATATATATATATATATATATATATATATATATATATATATATATATATATATATATATATATATACACACACACATATATATATATATATATATATATATATATATATATATATATATATATATATATAATATATATTATATATATATATATATATATTAGTAGTCTCGGTGCAAAATGGTAGCGTCTGCGACTCTGAGGCGGCAGGTCGAGGGATCGCGCCCCGTCACGGACTGGGGTTAGTAAGGGCATACACTCAGGGTAACGATTACATCTGCCAAAACAAGTCCTTCGTAAGAAGGCAACCGTCCTAGCCCTTAGTAGAAAAGGGAGTTCGTGACGTAAAACCGAATCCATCCGTATATATATATATATATATATATATATATATATATATATATATATATATATATATATATATATATATATATATATATATATATATATATATATATATATATATGCGTGTGTGTGTTTGTATTTTGTACTTAATGATACTTATTATACTTGTCCTTAAAACTATGGATTGAGTTAGCTTTAAATACCTCTTCGCTTAATGAATTTCAATTATCAACTACTCTTACACTAAGAAAAGTACTTCCTTACATCCTGCAAAGGAGATTTCTTATGAAGCTTCAAACTATGACCTCTAGTTCTAGTGCCAGCCATATTAAAATCTCGATCCCTATCCACTCTGCCATAACCATGAAGGATATTAAAGACTGTCACCATATCTCCCCTCAATCTACTAGCTTCAAGTGATGGTAAGTCTATTTCCCTCAGCCTCTCTTCCTAACTCAGAATGCCTATTTCTGGCACCATTTTCGTGGCATGTTTTTGAACTTTTTCCAGCTTAGCTACGTGCTTTTTCAAGTGCAGATTCCGAAAGGTGGCTGCATATTCAAGTTTTGGTCTCATTATAAATTACATAGATATTTCTAAACATTTCCTAATCCATGTGCCTGAAAGCTATGCTTAGATTAGCTAACAAAGTATATGCTGCCCTTACTATGCCATTTATATGCTTTTCTGGAGACAAATCGGCTAGTATGTTTACTCCTAAATCTCCCTCATTCTTTGTCTATTTAAGTTGTACTCCTGCCACTGAGTAGACAAACTTGGACATTCTTGTACTTGTATGCCTTGAATCTAACTCACTTATCTCCGATCATCAGTACGGCTTCCGCAATGCAAGATCCACGGGTGATCTTCTGTCTTATCTTACTCATGTATGTTCATCCTCTCTGAGGAACTACAGGGAATCCTTTGTCGTCGCCCTTGATATATCTAAGGCTTTTGACAGAGTCTGGCACAAGGCTCTGTTGGCCAAACTCCCTGCCTATGGCTTTACCCCTGATTTCCAGTTTTCTTACTGACCGTTTTATATCTGTATTTGTTGATGGTGCGACATCTAGCCCTTTCTCTGTTACCAGTGGGGTTCCACAGGGGTCTGTTCTTTCACCTACTCTTTTCCTTCTCTTCATCAATGATCTTCTACAGTCCCCATCTTCCTTTCTTCTCCATGCCTTTTCTTCTCAAACTTTATCTGCTACTTATAATCAGTTTTGTATCACTCTTTCTTCTACTCTCAACTCCGATTTGCAGAGAGTATCTGAGTGGGGCACTCAAAATTTAGTTAAATTCAATGCCTCCAAGACACAGTTTCTGGCTATCTCTTTATCTTCTTCCCCTCCTGATAACCCTATTGTCTTCGAAACAAACAAATTTACCCTCTTAATTCTGCCACCAGATATGGAATCCATATAGCCTCTAACCTGTCTTAGAGGAATCACATAATCCAAATTTCTAAATCTTCATCCAAAAAATTGGGGGTGTAGTTTCGTTTTCGTCATTACTTTTTCACTTTACAGTTACTTAATATCAATAAAGGTCTTATCCGTCTCTGCCTAGAATACTGCTCACATATCTGGGGTGCTTCCTCTTATATACTTATCTCCTTGATAGGGTTGAATCTAAGGCAGTCAGAATCATTAATGATCCCTCTCTTACTTCTAATCTGGATTCTCTCTCTCTTCTCCATAAGAATCTTCCCTTTCTCTTTTCTATCGCTACTACTTCCATTGCTGCTCTGATAAGTTGGCGAGTTGCATCCCTCCCCCATTGTCGAGGACGCATAACACTCGCCAAGCGGCCTCATCTTACAGGTACTGTGTAGAATTTGTATCATGCGCATTGCTCAGTGAAGCAACTGCTTATTCCCATCTACCTCTAGACTTTGGAACTCTCTTCCTCCCTATGTCATTTCTAATTCTTATGACCTACAATCCTTCAAAAATCAGATCTATCGTCATCTCGGGGCCTTGTCCTCCATATCTCTTTGTCCTCTGTACTTTGACTGCTTTTTTGTGTGTCGTTTTCCTTTTTGTGACAATACCTAATTTCTGCCTTGTCCTTAAGATTTTTTATTTATCTTCGACTTGGTATTTTCTCATTCCCGGGCCTTTATTGATGAGGGCAGGTTTTGCCTGTCCCGGAGTCACACTCATAACAAAAAAAATACCTATTCTCATTACCTTACTTTTTGAAGTACTGAACTTCATTAGCCACTTTTCTGATCATTCATGCAGATTATTTAGATCTTCCTGATGTTCTCAACCACTATTCTAAGTTCTAACTTTCTTCACAATCTTTGCATCATCTGCAAACATATTCATGAATGAATTTACAGACTCAGGTAAGTCATTAACATATAGAAGGAACAAAAGTGGCCCTAAAACTGAACCCTGTAGAACTCCACTAATAACTCTTCTCCATTCAGACACTGAGTTTCTTACTCTAACCCTCTGTTCCCTTCCTTCTAAGTAAGTTTTTATCCATTCCAAGATATTTTCACCTATCCTTGCCATTGCTTGCAGCTTCTTAATAACTCTCCCATGTGGGACCATGTCAAATGCTTTCTGGAAGTCCAGGAATATGCAATCTGCCCAGCCCTCTCTTTCCTGTAAGATCCGGCTTACCTCATCATAAAATTCTAATAAGTTTGTTACTGTTGATCTACTTTCTCTGAAGCCATATTGTCTCACTGACAAAGAGTTGAAGGATTCCAAGTGAAGAGAGATGTGTGTCCTTAGTAGTTTCTCCATAACTTTGCAAACTATGAACTGGTCAAGGAAACAGGTCTATAGTTTAGAGCCGTATTCCTATTTCCCTTTTTGAATATAGGTACCACGTTCGCTTGTTTCCAGCACCTTGGAATTTCCCATGACTTCTGCAACTTTCCAAAAATGATACAAAAGATGTCATACATTTCTTGTATAGATTTGTTGTTAAATAACTGCAAAAATCTCATTCATTTTGATGTAATCTCCTTTCGGATCGTTCCTCCTCGTGTCCTCAGTGCCTCTACTTTCTGGCAGAACATCTCCAATGATATACTCCATCAAAAACACACAGTAGTCACATTTTCCAAATGGTGGTTCATACTAAATTTTTTCAATATCCAAAACATTATCTGTGAATGATAGATGAAGCAGCAATAGCTCATCCCCATCCCTGGCCCTCGTTGGTTCCAGTACATGTTTGTGTTGGAGATTTCCTTGTATGGAATCTTGGAATCTTACCCTGATTGAGTCCTCCCCACTGTGTGGGTCAAGATTTATCCAATCTATCTTTTTATGATTAAAATCTCCCATAATCAAAATCCTACATTTTCTATCCCGTGCCATGTTAACAACTGAGTTTATGACTTCAATAGTACCTAAATGACATTCCTCATAAACTTCTATGCTACATTGGTTCCTTGGTGGGTTATATACAACAGTTATTATAATGCTCTCTGATCCAGTATTTATGCAAGCAACAAGAAATTCGTTGAAGTCACTCTCTATAGCAAAGTTTATTTCTTCAACCTGAAATTTTTCACTTATGAGCAGTGCTATCCCTCCATCAACTCTCTCATATTTTTCAAACCTTAATATTCTGAAGCCCTTAGGAAAAACTGTGACACTGTTTATGTCTTCACTTAGCTTAGTCGCTGTAACCACTATATACTATATCTGCCTAACTATTGTGAATCCTATCCTTTAATTCTACTGCCTTACCAGCTATTCCATCAGCATTTGTGTACAGCAGTCTTAATGAAGTCCCATCCCCTGATCTTTTTTCATTATCCTCTGTATCCCCCCTTTGTCTGGAAGAACTCTGAAACAAACATTTTTCTTTTCTTCTTCATTTTCTTCCTCATTTAACCTTCTAGTTTTTTAGCCTTTCCATCTCTTCATGTGTTCTGTATAGTCTAATGAAAACTGTTTTGAATTCTTGAAGGTCTTTTAGGTTTTTTCTCATCAATATCTCTATACATGTGTCCCCTCTCTCAAAGGCTACTTTTGTTGGCATTTCCTTTTCCTCCCCAGAATATTTACCTAGTTGATGAAAGTTTGCAATAACCTCTGGACC
The DNA here is from genome assembly GCA_037179515.1 of Halocaridina rubra. Classification (NCBI taxonomy): domain Eukaryota; kingdom Metazoa; phylum Arthropoda; class Malacostraca; order Decapoda; family Atyidae; genus Halocaridina; species Halocaridina rubra. Next base: position 97,713 of record JAXCGZ010011434.1, on the reverse strand, counting down.
ACACAATACTCCAATCTTCCTTATCAGGCCTAAAATCCTAGCTTCATTCTCTTCAAGTCTCCCCTGCCATGTTGTCTCCTGGGATTAACTTATGCCTGAGATTACCACTTTTCCGGTTTTACGTCACGGACTCCCTTCTCAACCAGAAACTAGGACGGTTGCCTTCTTGCGAAGGAGTTGTTTTGGCAGATGTAATCATTACACTGAGTGCATGCACTTGCTAATCTCAGACCGTGACAGGGTGCGAACCCTCGACCTGACGCCTCAGAGTCGCGGACGCTACCGCTTGAGCCACGGTGACTACTTGCCTGAGATTACCACTGTCTTCTCTTTATCAAATGCCTCTTAAATCAATGGATAAGCTCTTCCCATCACTACGTCTTTCATTTTTTATGTTACTGTTGCTTTATAGTTAAGCATTTGTATGTTTTCCAGTGGTGCCACCACATGCTATTTCACCACCACATTCCCCTTTAGTGTATCTGAAAAGGGTGTTTTCATGGTATCATGTTAAGTATTCAGCTCTGAAACCCTTTTCAAAACTGTTTGATGTTTTCTTTTATCTTGACATTCCATGCTGCAATCTCGTTTCTCTCAGAAGAGAACAGTGAACTAACATTCAATTCATAAAGGTTGTCATTCAACTGTTTGTTGTTATCTTCTTGTTTAGAGACTCTGGATTCTAGTTCACTCTTTTCCCCTTCCAGCTTCTTTATTCGTATTTTGAGTTCTTTTCTCTCTTGCCCTTGTGCCTTATTTGCTTCCTCCAAGAATCTTATTTGCTCTCTGAGTGTTTCATTCTCTTTCATTTCTCTATCCATATTCCGAATTTTATCATCCAAATACTTGACTTTTTTGCATCAGCCTTCTTAGAGCCACAGTATATATCCCACGGAGATCCTCTTTCACCCCTCCCCAGACCATTGGGTGAGGGGGTTAGGGACAGATATGGCTTCATTTTGATGTTTTGCCTTTCACATAATATAGAGAGAGAGAAAAAAAAGGAGAAAAGTGCATATGTGTGTGTGTGTGTGTGTAATTACCTAATTGTTACTAAATACTTGTGTTTACGGGAAAGAGCCCAAAGCTCGTATCTTCCCGTCTCCTGATCGCTTAGATATTGTACTTAGTGATACTTATCGTACCTGTCCTTAAAATTATGGATTGAGATAGCATTTACTACCTCCTAGCTTAGCGAATTCCAATTATCAACTACTCTTACACTGAAAAAGTATTTCCTTACATCCTGCTAAGAAGTTTTCTTACGAAGCTTCAAACTATGACCTCTATTTCTAGAGCCAGCCATATCAAAATATCGATCCCTATCCACTCTATCTTAACCATGAAGGAATTTAAAGACTGTCACCATATCCCCCCTCAATCTTCTAGCTTCGAGTGATGGTAAGTCTAATTCCCTCAGCCTCTCATCATAACCGAGATTGCGCATTTCTGGCACCAGTTTCGTGGCATGTCTTTGAACTTTTTCAAGCTGAGCTATGTGCTTTTTCAAGTGTGGATTCCAAAAGGGGGCTGCATATTCAAGTCTTGGCCTCACATAGGTTACATAAATATTTCTGAACATTTCCTTGTCCATGTGCCTGAAGGCTACCCTTACATTTGATAAGAATGCATATGCTGCCCTTACTACGCCATTTATATGTATTTTTGGAAACAAATCTGCCAGTTTGTTTACTCCTAGATCTCTCTCATTTTTTGTCACTTGAAGTTGTACTCCAGCCACCGAGTAGTCAAGCTTGGGCCTTCTTGCACTTGTACCCATTCTCATTACCTTACATTTTGAAGTATTGAATTTCATTAGTCACTTTTCTGACCACTCATGCAGACTATTTAGTTCTTCCTGAAGTTCTCTACCATTGTTATCATTTCCTACTTTCTTCACAATCTTTGCATCATCTGCAAATATATACATGAATAAATTTACAGACTCTGGTAGGCCATTTACATATACAAGGAACAAAAGTGGCACTAAAACTGAACCCTTTGGAACTCCACTACTAACTCTTCTCCATTCAGACACTGAGTGTCTTACTCTAACCCTCTGTTCCCTTCCTTCTAAGTAAGTTTTTATCCATTCCAAAACATTTCCAGCTATTCTCGCCATTGATTGCAGCTTCCTAATAAGTCTCCCATGTGGAGTGTCAAATGCTTTCTGGAAGTCTAGGAATATACAATCTGCCCAGCCCTCTCTTTCCTGTATGATTCGGCTTACCTCATTATAAAATTCTAATAAGTTTGTTACTGTTGATCTACTTTTTCTGAAGCCATGTAGACTCACTGAAAAAAAGTTGAAGTATTCCAAGTGAAGAGAGATATGTTTCCTTAGTAGTTTCTCCATAACCTTGCAAACTATGCTGGTCAAGGAAACTGGTCTATATCCCTGCTTCCCATTTTGAAGATAGGTATCACGTTTGCTTGTTTCCAGCATTTTGGAATCTCCCCTGACTCCAGTGACTTTTTAAATATGATACTTAGTGCCACTGATATTGAGTTTGTGCATTTCTTAAGTACATGAGGGGATAGATCATCAGGACCTGTAGTTTTATGAACATCTAACTCCATCAGCATTTTGCATACCTCTGTGGCTTAAGGTTGATGTTCTCTAATACCGGCCTTTGGTTCTATCTCTGCAATCTGAGGGGGTGGGGTATAATCCACTGTAAATACTGACTGAAACTCCTTGTTCAATTCTTTGCAGATCTCTTCATCCGTCTTAGTGATGGTTCCAGCCGCATCCTTAAGCCTTAAAACCAGTTCTTTTACCTTCACTTTTCCTCTGATTATGCCGTGGAAAAGCTTGGGATTTCCTTTAGCCTTCCTGGTGATGTCCCTCTCATAGTCTCTCTCTGCCTCTCTTCTTTTACTTAGGTAATAATTTCTTGCTCTTTTGTAGGTTTGCCAAGCATTTATGTCTTTTCTCCTGTTATGCCTTTTCCAGCATTTGTCTCTCCACTCCTTAGCTCTTTTACACTCATTATCAAACCATTTCTCTCTGGCATGAATTACACCTACTTTGGTGACAGATATGCAGCAATATACTATCTACCCATATTTCTCACAAAGGATGTCATACATTTCTTGTACAGATTTTATTTTTGTAAAATAAGGTTCTCCAGTCAATAATTGCAAAAAGCTCATTATTTTTGATGTAATCTCCTTTCGGATAGTTCCTCCTCATGTCCTCAGTGCCTCTACTCTCAGGCAGAATATTTTCTATGATATACTCCATCAACAACACACAGTGGTCACTCTTTCCAATTGGTGGTACATACTCATTCTTTTCAATATCCAACACATTATCTGTGAATACTAGATGAAGTAGTGATGGCTCATCCTCACCCCTGGCCCTCGTTGGTTCCATTACATGTTGGTGTAGGAAATTCCCTTGTACGCAATCTAGGAATCTTGCCCCGAATGAATCCTCACCACTGTGTGGGTTAAGATTTATCCAATTTATCTCTTTATGATTAAAATCTCCCATAATCAAAATCCTACATTCTCTCTCCCATGCCATGTTAACAACTGAGTTTATGACTTCAATAGTACCTATTTGACTTTTTTCATAAACTTCAAGCCTATTTTGGTTCCTTGGTGGGTTATATACAACAGTTATTATAATGCTCTCTGACCCAGTATTTATGCGAGCAACAAGAAATTCCTTGATCTCACTTTCTATAGCCAAGTTTACTTCTTCAACTTGAATCCTTTCACTCATGAGCAGTGCTATCCCTACAACAGTTCTGTCAGATCCTTCAACCCTTAATATTCTGAAGCCCTTAGGAAAAACTGTGACACTGTTTATGTCCTCACGCAACTTAGTCTCTGTAATTGCTACTATATCTGCCTTACTGTTGTGAATCCTATCTTTTAATTCTACTGCCTTACCAGCTAATCTATCAGCATATGTGTAATTACCTAATTGTAATTACCTAATTGTGTTTACGAGAAAGGGCCCAAAGCTCGTATCTTCCCGTCTCCTGATCGCTTCCATTTTATACTTAGTGATACTTATCATACCTGTCCTTTAAACACTGAAAAAGTATTTCCTTAAATCTGGCAAAGAAGTTTTCTTACGAAGCTTCAAACTATGACCTCTAGTTCTAGAGCGAGCCATATAAAAATATTGATCCCTATCCACTCTATCATAACCATGAAGGAATTTAAAGACTGTCACCATATCCCCCCTCAATCTTCTAGCTTCGAGTGATGGTAAGTCTAATTCCCTCTGCCTATCTTCATAACTGAGATTGCGTATTTCTTGCACCACTTTCGTGGCATGTCTTTGAACTTTTTCAAGCTTAGCTATGTGCTTTTCAAGTGTGGATTTCAAAAGTGGGCTTCATATTCGAGTTTTGGCTTCACATAGGTTACATAAATATTTCTCAACATTTCCTTGTCCATGTGCCTGAAGGCTACCCTTACATTTGATAAAAATGCATATGCTGCCCTTACTATGCCATTTATATGTATTTCTTGAGACAAATCTGCCAGTATGTTTACTCCTAGATCTCTCTCATTTTTTCTCTTGAAGTTGTACTCCAGCCACCGAATAGTCAAGCTTGGGCCTTCTTGCACCTGTACCCATTCTCATTACCTTACATTTTGAAGTATTGAATTTCATTAGCCACTTTTCTGACCACTTATGAAGACTATTTAGATCTTCCTGAAGTTCTCTACCATTGTTCTCGTTTTTTACTTTCTTCACAATCTTTGCATCATCTGCAAACATATTCATAAATGAATTTACAGACTCTGGTAGCTCATTTAAATATATGCAAGGAACAAAAGTGGCCCTAAAACTGAACCCTGTGAAACTCCACTACTAACACTTCTCCATTCAGACACTGAGTGTCTTACTCTAACCCTCTGTTCCCTTCCTTCTAAGTAAGTTTTTATCCATTCCAAGACATTTCCACCTATTCTAGCCATTGATTGCAGCTTCCTAATAAGTCTCCTATGTGGAATAGTGTCAAACGCTTTCTGGAAGTTTAGGAATATGCAATCTGCCCAGCCCTCTCTTTCCTGTAAGATTCGGCTTACCTCATCATAAAATTCTAATAAGTTTGTTACTGTTGATCTACCTTCTCTGAAGCCATTTACCCTCACTGACAAAAAGTTGAAGGATTCCAAGTGAAGAAAGATATGTTTCCTTAGTAGTTTCTCCATAACTTTGCAAACTATGCTGGTCAGGGAAACTTGTCTATTGTTCAGACCAGTATCCCTCCTTCCCTTTTTGAAGATAGGTATCACATTTGCTTGTTTCCAGCATCTTGGAATCTCCCCTAACTCCAGTGGCTTTATAAATATGATACTTAGTGCCACTAATATTGAGTTTGCGCATTTTTTAAGTACATGAGGGGATATATCATCAGGACCTATAGTTTTATGAACATCTAAATCCATCTGCGCTTTGCATACCTCTGTGGCCGTAAGGTTGATGTTCTCTAATACCGGCCCTTGAGTTTCTATCTCTGCAATCTGAGGGGGTGTGGTATAATCTACTGTAAATACTGACTGAAACTCCTTGTTCAATTCTTTGCAGATCTCTTCATCCGTCTCAGTGATGCTTCCATCCGCTCTCTTAAACCTTAAAACCTGTTCTTTTACCTACAGTTTTCCTCTGATTATGCCATGGAAAAGCTTGGGATTTCCTTTAGCCTTCCAAGGTAATGTCCCTCTCATAGTCTCTCTCTGTCTCTCTTCTTTTACTTAGGTAATAATTTCTTGCTCTTTTGTAGGCTTGCCAAGCATTTATGTCTTTTCTCCTGTTATACCTTTTCCAGCATTTGTCTCTCCATTCCTTAGCTCTTTTACACTCATTATCAAACCATTTCTCTCTGGCATGAATTACACCTACTTTGGTGACAGGTATGCATCAATATACTATCTCCCCATATTTCTCACAAAGGATGTAAAAATTTCTTATACAGATATTTTTTTGTAAAATAAGGTTCTCCAGTCAATAACTGCAAAAAGCTCATTAATTTTGATGTAATCTCCTTTCGGATAGTTCCTCCTCATGTCCTCAGTGCCTCTACTCTCAGGCAGAATATTTTCAATGATATACTCCATCAACAGCACACAGTGGTCACTCTTTCCAATTGGTGGTACATACTCATTTTTTTTCAATATCCAACACATTATCTGTGAATACTAGATCAAGTAGTAATGGCTCATCCCCACCCCTGGCACTCGTTGGTTCCATTACATGTTGATGTAGGATATTCTAGTGTATGCAATCTAGGAATCTTGCCACGAATGAGTCCTCACCACTGTGTGGGTTAAGATTTATCCAATCTATCTCTTTATGATTAAAATCTTCCATAATCAAAATCCTACTTTCTCTCTCCCATGCCATGTTAACAACTGAATTTATGACTTCAATAGTACCTATATGACTCTCCTCATGAACTTCTAACCTATTTTGGTTCCTTGGTGGGTTATATACAACAGTTATTATAATGCTCTCTAACCCAGTATTTATGCGAGCAACAAGAAATTCCTTGAACTCACTTTCTATAGCAAAGTTTACTTCTTCAACTTGAATCCTTTCACTCATGAGCAGTGCTATCCCTGCAACAGTCCTGTCAGATCCTTCAACCCTTAATATTCTGAAGCCCTTAGGAAAAACTGTGACACTGTTTATGTCCTCACTCAACTTAGTCTCTGTAATTGCTACTATATCTGCCTTACTGTTGTGAATCCTATCTTTTAATTCTACTGCCTTACCAGCTAATCGCTCAGCATATATGTAATTACCTAATTGTAATTACCTAATAGCGTTTACGGGAAAGGGCCCAAAGCTTGTATCTTCCCGTCTCCTGATCGCTTCCATTTTATACTTAGTGATACTTATCATACCTGTCCTTAAAACTATGAATTGAGATAGCATTAACTACCTCCTCACTTAGCGAATTCCAATTATCAACTACTCTTACACTGAAAAAGAATTTCCTTACATCCTGCAAAGAAGTTTTCATACGAAGCTTCAAACTATGACCTCTAGTTCTAGAGCGAGCCATATAAAAATATTGATCCCTATCCACTCTATCATAACCATGAAGGAATTTAAAGACTGTCACCATATCCCCCTTCAATCTTCTAGCTTCGAGTGATGGTAAGTCTAATTCCCTCAGCGTCTCATCATAACTGAGATTGCGTATTTCTGGCACCAGTTTCGTGGCATGTCTTTGGACTTTTTCAAGCTTACCTATGTGCTTTTTTAAGTGTGGATTTCAAAAGGGGCTGCATATTTGAGTTTTGGCTTCACATCGGTTACATAAATATTTCTCAACATTCCTTGTCCATGTGCCTGAAGGCTACCCTTACATTTGATAAGAATGCATATGCTGCCCTTACTATGCCATTTATATGTATTTCTGGAGACAAATCTGCCAGTATGTTTACTCCTAGATCTCTCTCATTTTCTCTCTTGAAGTTGTACTCCAGCCACCGAGTAGTCAAGCTTGGGCCTTCTTGCACTTGTACCCATTCTCATTACCTCACATTTTGAGGTATTGAATTTCATTAGCCACTTTTCTGACCACTAATGAAGACTATTTAGATCTTCCTGAAGTTCTCTACCATTGTTCTCGTTTTTTACTTTCTTCACAATCTTTGCATCATCTGCAAACATATTAATGAATGAATTTACAGACTCTGGTAGGTCATTTACATATACAAGGAACAAAAGTGGCCCTAAAACTGAACCCTGTGGAACTCCAGTACTAACACTTCTCCATTTAGACACTGAGTGTCTTACTCTAACCCTCTGTTCCCTTCCTTCTAAGTAAGTTTTTATCCATTCCAAAACATTTCCACCTATTCTACCCATTGATTGCAGCTTCCTAATAAGTCTCCTATGTGGAATAGTGTCAAACGCTTTCTGAAAGTTTAGGAATATGCAATCTGCCCAGCCCTCTCTTTCCTGTAAGATTCGGCTTACGTCATCATAAAATTCTAATAAGTTTGTTACTGTTGATCTACCTTCTCTGAAGCCTTGTTCCCTCACTGACAAAAAATTGAAGGATTCCAAGTGAAGAGAGATATGTTTCCTTAGTAGTTTCTCCATAACTTTGCAAACTATGCTGGTCAGGGAAACTGGTCTATTGTTCAGAGCAGTATTCCTCCTTCCCTTTTTGAAGATAGGTATCACATTTGCTTGTTTCCAGCATCTTGGAGTCTCCCCTAACTCCAGTGGCTTTATAAATATGACAGTGCCACTAATATTGAGTTTGCGCATTTTTTAAGTACATGAGGGGATATATCATCAGGACCTGTAGTTTTATGAACATCTAAATCCATCAGCGCTTTGCATACCTCTGTGGTTGTAAGGTTAATGTTCTCTAATACCGGCCCTTGAGCTTCTATTTCTGCAATCTGAGGGGGTGGGGTATTTTCTACTGTAAATACTGACTGAAATTCCTTGTTCAATTCTTTGCAGATCTCTTCATCCGTCTCAGTGATTCTTCCATCTGCTCTCTTTAGCCTTAAAACCTGTTCTTTTCCCTTCAGTTTTTCTCTGAGAAAGCTGTGGAAAAGCTTGGGATTTTCTTTAGCCTTCCTGGTGATGTCCCTCTCATAGTTTCTCTCTGCCTCTCTCCTTTTACTTAGGTAGTCATTTCTTGCTCTTTTGTAGGTTTGCCAGGCATTTATGTTTTTTCTCCTCCTATACCTTTTCCAGCATTTGTCTCTCCACTCCTTAGCTCTTTTACACTCATTATCGAACCATTTCTCTCTGGCATTAATTACACCTACTTTGGTGACAGGTATGCAGCAATCTACTATCTTCCTGTATTTTTTACAAAAGATATCATGCATTTCTTGTACAGATTTGTTGTAAAATAAGGTTCTCCAGTCAATAACTGCAAAAAGCTCATTAATTTTGATGTAATCTCCTTTCGGATAGTTCCTCCTCATGTCCTCAGTGCCTCTACTCTCAGGCAGAATGTCTTCAATGATAGAACTCTGAAATGAAAATTTTTTTCTCTTCTTCATTTCTTTCCTCATTTAACCTTCTTGCCTCTTGCAACAAGAGTTTGATCTTTCCCATCTCTTCCTGTGTTTTGTTTCATCTAATGAACACTTCTTTGAATTTTTGAAGGTCTTTTAGACTTTTTTCTCATCAATTTTTCTCTACATGCTTACCCTCTCTCAAAGGTTACTTTTATTGGTCTCTGCATTCCTACCCTCGAATATTTGCCTAGTTGGTGAATGTTTACAATATCCTCAGGACCACAAACTACTCCAAGCTTTCTTATCAGGTCTACAACCTTAGCTTTATTTTCTTTAAATCTCCCCTGCCATGTTGGCTCCTGGGATTCGCTTATGCCTGAGATTACCACTGTCTTCTCTTTATCAAGTGCCTGTTTAATCAGTGGATTTGCACTTTCCATCTCGACGTCTTTCATTTTTTTTATTACTGTCTCTTTATAGTCAACTGTTTGTATGTTTTCCAGTGCCACCACCTTTACAGCCTCATTTACTGCCACATTCCCCTTTTGTGCATCAGCAAAGGAAGTTTTCATGGCATCATGTTCCATATTCAGCTCCTGAAACTCTTTTCTAAACTGCTCAATGTTTTCCTTAATCTGGACATTCCAAGCTGCAATCTCGTCTCTCTCAGAAGAGAGCAGTGAACTGACATCAAATTCATTTAGGTTGTCATTCAGGTGTTTGTTGTTATCTTCTTGTTCAGAAATTCTGGTTTCTTGTTCGCTCTTTTCCCCTTTCAGCTTCTTTATTCGTTTTTCCAGTTCTTTTCTCTCCTGTGTTTGTGCTTTATTTGCTTCCTCCAAAAATCTTATTTCCTCTCTGAGTGTTTCATTCTCATTCATTTCTCTATCCATATTCCGAATTTTATCATCAAGGCTTACCATTGCCTCTAATTCCTTGATTTTTTATTTTAATCTTCTAATAGCTACCCCTCCTCCTGCTGCTACATCCCATGGAGATCCACTATCATCCCTCCCAACCCATGGGTCATAGTCATAGATTTTATTGCCAAATATATAGAATACATACATGAATAAATATATACATTATATTCAGAAGCACTAGCCTGCTGAGCAAGAGCTCCTTGGCAAGCAGTTTAATATGCATTTCGCATAATTTAAAGTATGATGGCAATAGTTAACAAAAGTTAACAAAAGCTCCAATATAGCAATCTCATACTTATCCTGTAATAAAACAAAACAGTAGCCTGACCTTAACATGGACATAATGATACACCAATACTGTATTAATTATTAATCAACAGCTGCTTGATTTTGACTAGTAAATAAATGCTGTTTGAGTTTCTTTTTAAATAAAGTTGTGCCAGTTATTGTTTTTAAATCTTCTGGTAATGCATTCCAACATTTTGGGCCAAAACAGTGAATAGGAAATTTGTACAAGGTTGCTCTCGGCTGTGGACATATCAAATTTATATGTTACCTCTGGTTCCATGGTTGTGTTGAATAAATCTAAATAATTTTCTGTTATCATTAACATCACTATGTATAATAATAAGACAGAAATATTGTATCAAGTAATTAAATCTAAGCAAATTTAGCTCCTTTAAAGAGGAAGTTGAGTCATATTTTCCACTATATGTAATAGTTCTGATCAGTCTTTTCTGAGTTACAAATACATCCCTTACAATTGACGGCCAAGTACAATCCCAGATGGACAAACAGTATATAATATGAGGATAACACAGGGAATAGTATATGCTTTTTAAGGCCTCATTTGTCAGGTTATGGCGAATTTTATGCAAAATTCCACACGTCTTGGACAGTTTTGAGCAGACAGATTGAATATGATATTTCCAACTTAATTTTTTATCGATAATTACTCCCAAAAATTTCATACAAGCAACTCTTTTAACTTCATACCCATTCATATTAACTTGACCAATATTGTGTACTACAGATCTATTTTAAAATAAGATATAGTCAGTTTTGGAAACATTTAGCATTAATTTATTAACAGAGACCCAGTTGTTATTTTTTTCTAGTTCACTATTTAAAACAGAATGCAGGTGGTCAAGGTTATTATCATGCAAGAGAAGGTTGGTGTCATCTGCATAAAGAATATATTTTAATTTATTACTGGCATTGGAAATATCATTTATAAAAACTAAAAATAACAATGGGCCCAGTATTGATCCCTGTGGTACTCCCCTTTCAATAGTTTGCAACAAAGATGCTTTCCCATTACAATATAAGGCTTGTTTTCTATTTTTCAAGTAGCTCTTAAATAACTGTAATGGTGTTCCCCTAATACCCACACAAGTTAGTTTTTCTATTAGTATATTATGGTCTAATGAGTCAAATGCTTTGGACAAGTCTAGGAAAACCCCTGCAACAAAGTTTTTATTTTCCAAATTTTGATAAACATTACTTGTAAAGTTCATTATTGCTTTTTCAGTGGTCTTATCATTACGGAATCCGTATTGATTTTCGGATAATAGGTTGAGCTTTTCAAGGAATTCTTTAAGTCTATGAACAATCGCTTTTTCAAACACTTTACTTAAGGACGGTAAGATTGATATAGGTCTATAGTTATTTTCATCATCTACAGTGCCTAACTTAAATATTGGTATTACTTTTGCACTTTTTAGTTTGTCTGGAAAACATCATTGCTGAAAACATAGTTTGATTATGTGGGTAAGTGGGGTACCAATGTAATGGGCAGTGACCTGGAGTAGTTTGATGGAATTTCATCATATCCCGACGCTGTATTTTGTTTTAAGGTTTTTATATATTTAGTGACTTCCTCCCTTGTTACAGGATACAAGTAAAACGAAATGTCTGGTGGATTATTAAGAAACTGTCGGTGTGAGTTTTGTTGCACATTTTGTTGTTCCTGTGTTGGTTGTGCTAAAGTTAAGAAATGATTATTAAAGATATTAGCAGTGTGGTCATTATAATTTTTTAATTTGATTTCCTTTGAGCGATTAATATTTTTTCGTCCCATTAGGCTGTTTATTGTATTCCAGGTGGACTTGCTGTTTCCTTGTTCCTTCTTAAGCTTATCCTGAAAATATCTATTTTTTTGCAGCTCGGACTAGTGTTACTAATTTGTTCCTGCAAGCTTTATATCTGGTTCCAAAAGATAAAGGCCATTTTGATGCAAGCCTTTCTAATCGGTGTTTTCCTTTGATAATATTTTTTAATCCTGCAGTTATGTGTGGGCATCTGTTGTTTTTATTATTTACAGTCGATTTTCTTAGAGGAAAGCAGTCTAGAAATTTATCTCTAAATGTACAGCGAAATTTATTAAAAGTTTCATTTGCATTATTTAGGTCTATGATATGTTGCTATTTTTCATGTGATATATCTGTAGTAAATTTAGCTATGTTATCATCAGAGTAATGTCTTTGTTCTACATATGCATCAAATTTATGTTCTTCTTTTTTAAACTGGGAGTATACTGCGAAATGATCTGTTATGTCGGTGTACACTATGTAATTACTTATGTTGTCTTCAAGATTTGTGGTCCAGATATGATCGATTAGAGATGCACTATTTTCAGTTACTCTCGTAGGTTTAGTAGTTATTGGAAAGCAGCCACGTGAATACATTAAGTTTATAAAATCAGTTACTCTTTGATCATTATTTTAAACAAATCTAAGTTCCAATCACCGAATAAATAAATAGTTTTGTACTTTTTTCTTGCGGCAAAATCAAATACTTTCAGTAAAGCTTCAAGGAATTCAGGCATGTTCCCCTTTGGTGGTCTATATACAAATGCAAAGAAGCAATTTTCCTTGCCGTCATGTACCTGTACACTAACACATTCAATGAATCGTTCCATCACACTGCACTCCTTTATAACACTTGAGCTATACTTATTAGCTACATACATACATACACCTCCACCTTCCCTGTCTCTGTTCTGAGTGAACATATTGTACCCTGTTATATTATAAAATGATTCAATATCATTATCCAGCCTAGTCTCCGCAAAACCCATTACAACCCATATATTATTTTCTGTTAAACATTGATCAACAAATATTTGAAGATTATTTGCAAGACTTCTAATGTTCATGCACAAAACCGAAAATGCATTAGATTTATCTAAATTTGAATACAGTTCATTTAAGTATATATAAGTTGAAAAAGTGTTGATTGCATTTCTCATATTATTCAAAAGCAAATCTATTTCATTTTCAAGATCAAGTGGGTTAAATATCATTTTATCAAGCTCATTGATACATAAATAATTGGGAAGTACTTTGTCGTTGTTTGTTAGTCTTATAAGTTCATCGTCACTAATGGAATAGTATGGGAGGTATCTATTTACAGCCATGGTGGGGGGGTTTGGTACAGAGATGGCCTCATTTTCATACTTTCCCTTTCACAGAATGTAGAAAGAAGAAGAGAAAGAGAAAACAAGAGAAAAACTTGTATTTAAGCTTCACACAGACTTTTTATATCTTCATATAAATGCTAGTTAGATACTCAATTTATCTCTTTTCTGGTAACACGCATCCTAACTTAAAAATTTTACTTTGGAACAAAAACAAAAGTGTACTTGAAGGAAATTTTGAATTTGTATCTGAGGAGACACCCACCTGTTTCTGCTATATATTCTTCTTAACTGATAAACTCACTTGCTAACCAAGGTATGTTATAACAGGATCAGACTTTACATTTAACTCAATATATATACAAAATAAAAAATAATAAAAGAGAAAGCTCAAAGAAAAGAAAAAAAAATGAAGAAAAATAAGACAGCTGTGTGATTACCTAATTGTGATTACCTAATTGTGTTTACGGGAAAGAGCCCAAAGCTCGTATCTTCCCGTCTCCTGATCGGTTCCACTTTATACTTAGTGATACTTATCATACCTGTCCTTAAAACTATGGATTGAGATAGCATTAACTACCTCCTCGCTTAGCGAATTCCAATTATCAACTACTCTTACACTGAAAAAGCATTTCCTTACATCCTGCGAAGAAGTTTTCTTACGAAGCTTCAAACTATGACCTCTAGTTCTAGAGCCAGCCATATCAAAATATCGATCCCTATCCACTCTATCATAACCATGAAGGAATTTAAAGACTGTCACCATATCCCCCCCTCACTCTTCTAGCTTCGAGTGATGGTAAGTCTAATTCCCTCAGCCTCTCATCATAACTGAGATTGCGTATTTCTGGCACCAGTTTCGTGGCATGTCTTTGAACTTTTTCAAGCTTAGCTATGTGCTTTTTCAAGTGCGGATTCCAAAAGGGGGCTGCATATTCGAGTTTTGGCCTCACATAGGTTACATAAATATTTCTGAACATTTCCTTGTCCATGTGCCTGAAGGCTACCCTTACATTTGATAAGAATGCATATGCTGCCCTTACTATGCCATTTATATGTATTTCTGGAGACAAATCTGCCAGTATGTTTACTCCTAGATCTCTCTCATTTTCTGTCTCTTGAAGTTGTACTCCAGCCACCGAGTAGTCAAGCTTGGGCCTTCTTGCACTTGTACCCATTCTCATTACCTTACATTTTGAAGTATTGAATTTCATTAGCCACTTTTCTGACCACTCATGCAGATTATTTAGATCCTCCTGAACTTCTCTACCATTGTTCTCGTTTTTTACTTTCTTCACAATCTTTGCATCATCTGCAAACATATTCATGAATGAATTTACAGACTCTGGTAGGTCATTTACATATACAAGGAACAAAAGTGGCCCTAAAACTGAACCCTGTGGAACTCCACTACTAACTCTTCTCCATTCAGACACTGAGTGTCTTACTCTAACCCTCTGTTCCCTTCCTTCTAAGTAAGTTTTTATCCATTCCAAAACATTTCCACCTATTCTAGCCATTGATTGCAGTTTCCTAATAAGTCTCCCATGTGGAATAGTGTCAAAGGCTTTCTGGAAGTCTAGGAATATGCAATCTGCCCAGCCCTCTCTTTCCTGTAAGATTTGGCTTACCTCATCATAAAATTCTAATAAGTTTGTTACTGTTGATCTACCTTCTCTGAAGCCATGTTGCCTCACTGACAAAAAGTTGAAGGATTCCAAGTGAAGAGAGATATGTTTCCTTAGTAGTTTCTCCATGACTTTGCAAACTATGCTGGTCAAGGAAACTGGTCTATAGTTCAGAGCCGTATCCCTCCTTCCCTTTTTGAAGATAGGTATCACATTTGCTTGTTTCCAGCATCTTGGAATCTCCCCCGACTCCAGTGACTCCTTAAATATGATACTTAGTGCCACTGATATTGTGTTTGCGCATTTTTTAAGCACATGAGGGGATATGTCATCGGGACCTGTAGCTTTATGAACATCTAAATCCATCAGCGCTTTGCATACCTCTGTGGCTGTAAGGTTGATATTCTCTAATACCGGCCCTTGAGCTTCTATCACTGCAATCTGAGGGGGTGGGGTATTTTCTACTGTAAATACTGACTGAAACTCCTTGTTCAATTCTTTGCAGATCTCTTCATCCGTCTCAGTGATGCTTCCATCCGCTCTCTTTAGCCTTAAAACCTGTTCTTTTACCTTCAGTTTTCCTCTGATAAAGCTGTGGAAAAGCTTGGGATTTTCTTTAGCCTTCCTGGTGATGTCCCTCTCATAGTCTCTCTCTGCCTCTCTCCTTTTACTTAAGTAGTCATTTCTTGCTCTTTTGTAGGTTTGCCAGGATTTATGTTTTTTCTCCTCCTATACCTTTTCCAGCATTTGTCTCTCCACTCCTTAGCTCTTTTACACCCATTATCGAACCATTTCTCTCTGGCATGAATTACACCTACTTTGGTGACAGGTATGCAGCAATCTACTATCTTCCCATATTTCTCACAAAAGATGTCATACATTTCTTGTACAGATTTGTTGTAAAATAAGGTTCTCCAGTCAATAACTGCAAAAAGCTCATTCATTTTGATGTAATCTCCTTTCGGATAGTTCCTCCTCATGTCCTCAGTGCCTCTACTCTCAGGAAGAATATCTTCAATGATATACTCCATCAACAACACACAGTGGTCACTCTTTCCAATTGGTGGTTCATACTCAATTTTTTCAATATCCAACACATTATCTGTGAACACTAGATCAAGTAGTGATGGCTCATCCCCACCCCTGGCCCTTGTTGGTTCCATTACATGTTGGTGTAGGAAATTCCCTTGTACGCAATCTAGGAATCTTGCCCCGAATGAGTCCTCACCACTGTGTGGGTCAAGATTTATCCAATCTATCTCTTTACGATTAAAGTCTCCCATAATCAAAATCCTACATTTTTTTTCCCGTGCCATGTTAACAACTGAGTTTATGACTTCAATAGTACCTATATGACTTTCCTCATAAACTTCAAGCCTATTTTGGTTCCTTGGTGGGTTGTATGCAACAGTTATTATAATGCTCTCTGACCCAGTATTTATGCGAGCAACAAGAAATTCCTTGAACTCACTTTCTATAGCCAAGTTTATTTCTTCGACTTGAATCCTTTCACTTATGAGCAGTGCTATCCCTCCACCAGTCCTCTCAGATCTTTCAACCCTTAGAATTCTGAAACCCTTAGGAAAAACTGTGACACTGTTTATGTCCTCACTCAACTTAGTCTCTGTAATTGCTACTATATCTGCCTTACTGTTGTGAATCCTATCTTTTAATTCTACTGCCTTACCAGCTAATCCATCAGCATTTGTGTATACCAATCTTAATGAGGCCCCATCCCCTGATCTTCTGTCATTATCTTCTTTATCTCCCCTTTGTCTGGAAGAACTCTGTAATGAAATTTTTTCTTCTCTTCTTCATTTCTTTCATCATTTAACCTTCTTGCCTCTTGCAACAAGTTTTTGATCTTTCCCATCTCTCCCTGTGTTCTGTATTGTCTAATGAACACTTCTTTGAATTCTTGAAGGTCTTTTAGACTTTCTTTTCTCAACAATATTTCCCTACATGTTTCCCCTCTCTCAAAGGTTGCTTTTGTTGGTCTCGGCTTTCCTTCCCTCGAATATTTACCTAGTTGGTGTATGTTTACAATATCATCAGGACCACATACTACTCCAAGCTTTCTTATCAGGTCTACAACCCTAGCTTTATTTTCTTCAAGTCTCCCCTGCCATGTTGGCTCCTGGGACTCGCTTATGCCTGAGATTACCACTGTCTTCTCCTTATCAAGTGCCTGTCTGATGAGTGGGTTTGCCCTTTCCATCACAACATCTTTCATTTTTTTGATTACTGTCTCTTTATAGTCAACTGTTTGTATGTTTTCCAGTGCCACCACCTTTGCAGCCTCTTTTACTGCCACATTCCCCTTTAGTGCATCAGCAAAGGAAGTTTTCATGGCATCATTTTCCATATTCAGCTCCTGGAAATCTTTTCTGAACTGTTCAATGTTTTCCTTAATCTGGACATTCCAAGCAGCAATCTCGTCTCTCTCAGAAGAGAGCAGTGAACTAACATCTAATTCCTTTAGGTTGTCATTCAGCTGTTTGTTTTTATCTTCTTGTTTAGAAAGTCTAGATTCTAGTTGACTATTTTCCCCTTCCAGCTTTTTTATTCTTTTTTCTAGTTCCTTTCTCTCCTGCCCTTGTGCTTTATTTGCTTGTGTGTATATGTGCGTGTGTGTGTGGGGGGGGGTAAAATTACTAAATTGTAATCACCTTATTGTGCTTACGAGAAAGAGCCCCAAGCTTCAGCCTTTTTAGAGCCACAGTACTCTTTCACCCCTCCCCCGACCATTGGGTGAGGGGGTAAGGGACAGAGTTGGCTTCATTTTGATGTTTTGCCTTTCACATAATATAAAGAGAGAGAAAAATGAAGAAAAGTGTGTGTGTGCAAAATTACCTAATTGTAATTACCTAATTGTGCTCATGAAAAAGAGCCCCAAGCTCGTAACCTCCCGTCTCCCGATTGGTTCCATTTTGTACTTTGTGATACTTATCATACTTGTCCTTAAAACTATGAATTGAGTTAGCATTAACTCCCTCCTCACTTAGCAAATGCCAGTTATCAACTACTCTTACAATAAAAAAGTATTTCCTTACTTCCTGCAAAGAAGTTTTCTTACGAAGCTTCAAACTATACACTTTAAAATATATATGTTCTTTTACCAGAAATTTTCAATTATTTCCAACAGAAAATTTTTGTAAATCAATATACAGTCATTTTTGTGATATGTCGGGTATGGTACACAGAAGCTTTCCTGTTTTTCCAAAAGAAAATCTACTGGAAATCAAAATACACCCTTCCTGTGAAATGCTGAGTTTTCTCTTCGTTGCTGATGCATGCTATCTTCGATCTGTTCTTTATGAAAAACGTTAAAATTTATTTATAAGCCTGAGACATAACGTTCGTAATCATAATATTCCTATAAATATGATAAAAAATATTTCCATTCTATGAAGTTAATCATGTTGCAACTCATGACAACCTGAATGGAAGGTGCCACACACCGTTTTTAAGTAATGGAAAGTTGAGAGTTAATAACAGATTTTCATAAATACTGTAATGAGATGAAGTGAAAATATATGACTTTATAGATTAGTAATTACTTTGAATTAGTTATGTTAGTTACGACAATAATCGTATACAAATAGAATATTGGAGTGACACTCCGGCAACGAAATCATCCCTGTAATACTGTGGCAAAGAGAAGAGCGAGATATTTTACGCTTGCTTCTACACACTTGTTTTTTCTGCTTACACACTGCGCTCAGCCCACCAATTCGCGAGCTTTAAAACGTATTGTCCTGTCTTGTAAGCATCTTATTGTAGAGCCCCATTGTAGATTTTCCCAAGAATTTCCCATGTAATTAGTAAGTCCAAAGTAGTAATTTTGGCTGCCTTAGGGTACTAATACTTTTTATACCATAAGTACTGTATTGTTCAGCATCTCTACTGTGTACTGTAAGTAATAAAATCTTGAAGTACAATATTCAAAAGTGAAAGGGTAATCAAGATTGTTTTTAACCCGCTGACCGTTTGCTCCTTTTCTAGATGGAATGAATCCATTTGGCGATCGCCAGAATAAGATATAAAATTGCGACGTTACCAGTGAATAGGTAAATGGAGATATTAGTGATTTTTTTTTCTCTATTATAAGCTGAATTTTCATACATGAGTTTGTATTTTAGAGCTCCATTAAAGATTTGCTCCTTTCTTAGATGGAATAAAATTGTTTGGCGATCGCCAGAAAAAAATATTAAAATGTGACGTTACCAGTGAATAGGTAACGAGATGGAAGTTATTTTTTTTTTCGAGTTTAAGCTGAATTTCAATACATAAATTTGTCAGGCTTGGATAGGATAGGCTAGGTCAGATTATAATAATAATAATAATAATAATAATAATAATAATAAGACTTTATTTCCAACGTACATTGGGTATTCAAATAAGATGCATATATATTCCAGATAGACATCTGTGGTGTACGATATAGACATACTAAAACAAACAAATCATAAAGATGGGTGTACTATTAAAATTTACAAGTAAAATCTTCCTTTAAGAGTAACTTCTTAAGATTATATTTAAAAGTATACACTGAACCAGCATTTTTTAGTTCTCTGGGAAGCTGATTATATAAATGAGGTCCACGAATGTTTATATCTCTTGAGCCAATATCAGTTTTAGACCTTCGTACTAATAAATCTTCCCCTTGACGGGTAGTTAACCCGGTAACTGAGCTTACTGTAGAAAAATTATACAAGCAATCAGGAAGATTGTTTCTTAGTATATTAAAAACAAAGGTACATATATCAAAAACATATTTATCTCTAATCTTTATCCATTCTAGATCTTTTAAAACAGGAGAGATGTGCTCGTATTTTCTTACATTGCCAACAGCCACTCGTGCTGCAAAGTTTTGTAACTTTTGTATTCTTTGTAATTGAGTCTTATTTGTACATCCCCAAACTTTGAGACAGTAATTAATTAAACTCATAGCTAAGGACTGGACAATTATTATACGAGTTGATGTTTCAAATGAGTCTTTTACCCTATTTAGATATATTAGAGTACCCATTACTTTTTTATAAATTTCATCTATATGCATTTCAAAATTCATGTAACGGTCAAAATAGACACCTAGGTTCTTTACCGAGTTCATTGGCTTAATGATATTACCGTTAAAATTTATATGAAGATTGTCATCAACTTCTGATAATAATTGTCTGGATCCGATAAGAATAGATTGGGTTTTAGTTTCATTAAGTAACAGACCATTTTTTAGAAAGTAACGTTTAGCCATATACAAAATTTCTTCTGCTCTACGAATAATATTTTCTAAATCATTAATTTCTCCTTCAATTAAGATTTGAGTATCGTCAGCATATTGAATGACATAACAGTTAGGTAAATATTTTACTAGATCGTTTACATATATTAGAAAAAGTATAGGTCCTAGGATCGATCCCTGAGGGACCCCAAACAATACCTTCTTGCGACTTGAAACTACATCTTTTATTCTGACTGACTGGTAGCGGTTTTTTAAATAGTTCTCGAACCAGCTTGGGTCAATGTACATTTTTTTGCATTTTTCTAATAAGATGGTATGGTGTACACTATCAAAAGCTTTAGAAAGATCGAGTAGTAGTAGCAATGATATTTTCTTATTATCTATATTTTTGTATATTTCATCTGATATTTTCAATAAGGCAGTTTCAGTTGATAATTTTGGCCTGAAACCGTGTTGACTTTTTGCAATAAGTTTATTTTTTTCAAGAAACTCACTTAACTGATTTGCAACAATCTTTTCAAGTATCTTTGATAAAATTGGTAGTAAAGAGATTGGTCTATAGTTAGAGACGTCGTCAGGATTTCCATTTTTAAAACCAGGAATTACATGGGGATTTTTCCATAAATCTGGGTAAATATTGGAAACTATGGAAGTATTGATTATTACCGTCAGATAATAAGCTATTACAAATAATGAATCTCTAATAAAACGAAAACAAATTCCATCTGATCCATATGCATTAGAGTCTTTCAGATTTTTTATTACTAAGATTACTGTATTACAATCTACTGTAGTAGGGTTAAAGACATCATTACTTCTATTGAATGCACTATGTTCTTGAAGATTAACATTATTATTATTATTACTACCATCATCACTATTATCATTACCATTACTACCACCATCATTATTATTTACACCATTATCAACATTTCTATTATTATTACTACTACCATCATCATTATTATTACCACCATTACTATTATTGATTTCATTTATTATTTCTTTTTTTGTTTTTTCAAAGTTTTTTTTCCCCACTTCAGCGAAAAAATTATTGAACTCTTCTGCTTTAGCACTTACATCTACCTCATCGGGTATAATTGATATGTTACTACTTTTATTACAGTTATTGGAAAGCATGGTTTTAGCAATTTTCCATGTATCAGAGATATTGCCTTTAGCGTTTTGAAATTCATTTTTGTAATACTGTTTCTTACTGTTACTTAATAATGATTTTACTTGTTTCTTATGCTCTGTAAACTTTTCTCTTAAAGGGATATTATCTCTTTGTAGTTTTACTTCATTTTGTAGTTTGTCTCTTTCTTTCATAATGTTTTTTATGTCATCTGTTATCCAAGGAGCGGGGGGACGAAATATTTCTCTTGTCACGAGTGGTGCACATCGATCTATACATGATGATAAGACACTGGTTAAAATATTTACTTGTATATTAATATTATCGGTATATAGAATTTCATTTAATTTATGTACTTCATTCATAAGTAAACTACAAAGTAATTCTTGTGAATAATTTCTTAAGCATCTGAATGTTTTAAAGATTGGTTGTCTCTTTGGTTTGCGAATATTTAGGGACGTTACAATTTCCTCGTGGTCTGCTATAGGGCTTGGCATTACGTCACACTTAGTTATCATATGTTTGGAGTTTGTTAGTACTAGATCGATTTGGGAAACTGAAGTGGGAGTGATTCTAGTTGGTTTATTTATAATCTGTTCTAGATTTAAATTCTTAATAAGTCTACTCATTTTATTTTCTCTTTTTAGTTGATCATCATTAAAATCGCCATATATAAAAACTGGTTTGTTTTTTAAAATTATCTCCTTAAAAACGTCCAAAATATAGCTAAAAGAGGTTACCGAGGCTTTGGGGTGGCGGTACACGCAGCCTATGATAATAGAAGGAAACTTTTTATGTTGGACAGAGATCCATTTATCTTCCACTCCTTCGTGCTTCTCAGTTTCAAGATTTAGTTCAGTGGCCTTCAAATAATTTTTAACATATAAACATACACCTCCACCTCTACCACTGTCATAGCGATAAATATTATATGAAGGAATATTAATAAATGCATTATTAATTGATGGATACAGCCATGATTCGCTAATGCAAAGAACATCAATATTTTCTTGTATAAGCATATGTTCAATTTCTAGTATATGGGATAACAGGGATTGTGCATTTATATGTACGACAGATAATCTATCATTATATTTACAAGTAACTTTCACATCGGCAGCAGTAACAGCAACAGCAGGAGACGAGGTATTACCATGTTTCATTGGGGTGGTATCCATAGTCATAGTTGTAGTTTCGACTGTGTGATTCTGCTGGGAATTCATCATTGTAGTGTGTTCTGGGGTTAGCCCATGGATCCTGGTGTCTGTACCTGCCGTTGGATGTGTAACGCTGGTTTGAGTACGTGCCGTGGTATGATCGGGCCTTCCCAAAGTTTGTATGCCTAGGTGAGTGTCTAGGGTTGTAAGAGCCATCACTCCAGGAGAAGTCTCTTGTGCGTGGACGGCGATAAGAGAGGTTTGTATCGTGTCTCTTTCTGTAGTCTCGCGTATAGGGGATTGTTCCATTAGCTCTTTGCTGTTTATTTTGGTATGACTGTAGTTTGGGATATTTTGTAGAATACCCAGGTTGTGTCCATTGTTTGCTCCCACGAAATGGCTGGACACTTGTGCCTGTAGGCCATTGATTCAGTTTGTAAGGCACATATTCAAATCCTTTCGATATCATTATTGCGAAGGAAACCCAGTTTAGGTCAGGGTAGGTTAGGTCAGGTTAAGTCATGATAATCCAGGTAGTGTAGGTCCAACTCGTCCCACTATTCCTACCAACTGGACCCACTACTTACCAACTTGATCCCCACTTTTATCAGAATCTTTTCTATGGAAAGGTGCAATAGATTCAATATTTGCTTGCTGTCATTGTAGTCATGTTTCTAGAACAATCTAAGGGCATAGTACCCATTGTCAATTACATTCAAATGAACTATATATATATATATATATATATATATATATATATATATATATATATATATATATATATATATATATATATATATATATATATATATATATATATATATATGTATATTTTTTTTTTCCAAGTCCCAGTCGGGGTGAAAATCTATTCATGTTTTCACATATGTAATGTGCTTATTTGGTAATTGTTGTGACCGAATGAGTTTGGGAGTTGAATTAAATGCGAAAATAAAGCCACGAGTGAGGTTGGGGAATATGTAATATGAACATAGTGGCATTCACATAGAATGCGTTCATTCCTAAGTATAGCAGATATAAGCAATAAGGTCTGATCCCTTTTAACTTTCTGTGGTGTAGTTGGCAGTGCCTTGACTTAGTAATTATAAGTCCTAGGTTCAAGACCCGGTCGGGGTAAAAAATTATTCATGTATTCACATATGTAATGTGCTTATTTGGTTACTGTTGTGCTCGAATGAGTTTGGGAGTTGAATTAAATGCTAAAATGAAGCCACGAGTGAGGTTGGGGAATCTGTAATATGAACATAGTGGCATTCAATTAGAATGCGTTCATTCCTAAGTATAGCAGATATAAACTATAAGGTCTGATTCCTTTTAACCTTCTGTGGTGTAGTTAGTAGCACCTTAACTTAGTAATTATAAGTCCTAGGTTCAAGTCCCGGTCGGGGTAAAAAAGATTCATGTTTTCACATATGTAATGTGCTTATTTGGTTATATATATATATATATATATATATATATATATATATATATATATATATATATATATATATATATATATATATATATATATTATATATATATATATATTAGCCATTTCCCCTTATAAGGGGATTGGCTAAGTCAAGACGAAATGCTCTGACTTTTTGGGAAGAAAACATACAGAAGAGGGGATTTTCAGTCCCTTCGCTCTGTCCCATTTAGTCGACTCTTAGGACAATCAAACAAAAACAAGCAAACAAACTTTATTTCCATTTCATTATACAATGGGTATTCGTCAGCCGGGGCAATCCCCAACCCCCCACTATGGTGTCCAACCCCAGCAGTTCCTGCCAGTAAACAGCTTAAACTCTCGGTCTTGGACGGGAACCGATCTTTCGACCTCGTGAATGCGAAGCCAGCGCGTTACCACTGTACTAGCCAGCAGGCCAGCATCCTCCCTCCCTCAGGGGGCTAATAATAGATGAAAATTGGCAAACCTAGATGACCACTGTTCAACTCGTGCAGGTGTGAAAGTAGAGATTATATATATATATATATATATATATATATATATATATATATATATATATATATATATATATATATATATATATATATATATATATGTATGTGATTACCTAATTGTGTTTACGGGAAAGAGCCCAAAGCTCGTATCTTCCCGTCTCCTGATCGCTTCCATTTTATACTTAGTGATACTTATCATACCTGTCCTTAAAACTATGGATTGAGATAGCATTAACTACCTCCTCGCTTAGCGAATTCCAATTATCAACTACTCTTACACTGAAAAACTATTTCCTTACATCCTGCAAAGAAGTTTTCTTACGAAGCTTCAAACTATGACCTCTAGTCCTAGAGCCAGCCATATCAAAATATCGATCCCTATCCACTCTATCATAACCATGAAGGAATTTAAAGACTGTCACCATATCCCCCCTCACTCTTCTAGCTTCGAGTGATGGTAAGTCTAATTCCCTCAGCCTCTCATCATAACTGAGATTGCGTATTTCTGGCACCAGTTTCGTGGCATGTCTTTGAACTTTTTCAAGCTTAGCTATGTGCTTTTTCAAGTGCGGATTCCAAAAGGGGGCTGCATATTCGAGTTTTGGCCTCACATAGGTTACATAAATATTTCTGAACATTTCCTTGTCCATGTGCCTGAAGGCTAGCCTTACATTTGATAAGAATGCATATGCTGCCCTTACTATGCCATTTATATGTATTTCTGGAGACAAATCTGCCAGTATGTTTACTCCTAGATCTCTCTCATATTCTGTCTCTTGAAGTTGTACTCCAGCCACCGAGTAGTCAAGCTTGGGCCTTCTTGCACTTGTACCCATTCTCATTACCTTACATTTTGAAGTATTGAATTTCATTAGCCACTTTTCTGACCACTCATGCAGATTATTTAGATCCTCCTGAACTTCTCTACCATTGTTCTCGTTTTTTACTTTCTTCACAATCTTTGCATCATCTGCAAACATATTCATGAATGAATTTACAGACTCTGGTAGGTCATTTACATATACAAGGAACAAAAGTGGCCCTAAAACTGAACCCTGTGGAACTCCACTACTAACTCTTCTCCATTCAGACACTGAGTGTCTTACTCTAACCCTCTGTTCCCTTCCTTCTAAGTAAGTTTTTATCCATTCCAAAACATTTCCACCTATTCTAGCCATTGATTGCAGCTTCCTAATAAGTCTCCCATGTGGAACAGTGTCAAACGCTTTCTGGAAGTCTAGGAATATGCAATCTGCCCAGCCCTCTCTTTCCTGTAAGATTTGGCTTACCTCATCATTTAATTCTAATAAGTTTGTTACTGTTGATCTACCTTCTCTGAAGCCATGTTGCCTCACTGACAAAAAGTTGAAGGATTCCAAGTGAAGAGAGATATGTTTCCTTAGTAGTTTCTCCATAACTTTGCAAACTATGCTGGTCAAGGAAACTGGTCTATAGTTCAGAGCCGTATCCCTCCTT
Source organism: Halocaridina rubra (assembly GCA_037179515.1). Classification (NCBI taxonomy): domain Eukaryota; kingdom Metazoa; phylum Arthropoda; class Malacostraca; order Decapoda; family Atyidae; genus Halocaridina; species Halocaridina rubra. The sequence goes on along the minus strand of JAXCGZ010011434.1, from coordinate 71,793 downwards.
CCCTTTTTGAAGATAGGTATCACATTTGCTTGTTTCCAGCATCTTGGAATCTCCCCCGACTCCAGTGACTCCTTAAATATGATACTTAGTGCCACTGATATTGTGTTTGCGCATTTTTTAAGCACATGAGGGGATATGTCATCAGGACCTGTAGCTTTATGAACATCTAAATCCATCAGCGCTTTGCATACCTCTGTGGCTGTAAGGTTGATGTTCTCTAATACCGGCCCTTGAGCTTCTATCACTGCAATCTGAGGGGGTGGGGTATTTTCTACTGTAAATACTGACTGAAACTCCTTGTTCAATTCTTTGCAGATCTCTTCATCCGTCTCAATGATGCTTCCATCCGCTCTCTTTAGCCTTAAAACCTGTTCTTTTACCTTCAGTTTTCCTCTGATAAAGCTGTGGAAAAGCTTGGGATTTTCTTTAGCCTTCCTGGTGATGTCCCTCTCATAGTCTCTCTCTGTCTCTCTCCTTTTACTTAAGTAGTCATTTCTTGCTCTTTTGTAGATTTGCCAGGCATTTATGTTTTTTCTCCTCCTATACCTTTTCCAGCATTTGTCTCTCCACTCCTTAGCTCTTTTACACCCATTATCGAACCATTTCTCTCTGGCATGAATTACACCTACTTTGGTGACAGGTATGCAGCAATCTACTATCTTCCCATATTTCTCACAAAAGATGTCATACATTTTTTGTACAGATTTGTTTTAAAATAAGGTTCTCCAGTCAATAACTGCAAAAAGCTCATTCATTTTGATGTAATCTCCTTTCCGATAGTTCCTCTTCATGTCCTCAGTGCCTCTACTCTCAGGAAGAATATCTTCAATGATATACTCCATCAACAACACACAGTGGTCACTCTTTCCAATTGGTGGTTCATACTCAATTTTTTCAATATCCAACACATTATCTGTGAACACTAGATCAAGTAGTGATGGCTCATCCCCACCCCTGGCCCTTGTTGGTTCCATTACATGTTGGTGTAGGAAATTCCCTTGTACACAATCTAGGAATCTTGCCCCGAATGAGTCCTCACCATGTGTGTGTGTGTGTGTGTGTGTGTGTGCTATATATATATATATATATATATATATATATATATATATATATATATATATATATATATATATATATATATATGAAACTAGATAGATGTACATGTATTATAGTTTCCAGCCTACTGCTGCATTGGCAGAGTTGGTGAGAGACTTTCCCAAGACACCATGTTTGTTAGGAGTTGGTAAGTTATTTGTAATTATATGCATTATTTGTGGATAATAAGACAAATCTGAATGTTTCTGTGAATAGCAGAATATATTTATATGCCATATGTCATAAGTTAGTGTTATTATACTAATAAATTTAGCATGTATTGAAATTTCACTTCAAGCTGCAGGTCCTGATGAAATATCCCCTCACGTACTTAAAAAATGCCCAAACTCAATATCAGTGGCACTGGGTATCATATTTAAAAAGTCACTGGAGTCAGGGGAGATTCCAAGATGCTAGAAACAAGCAAATGTGATACCTATCTTCAAAAAGGGAAGGAGGGATACGGCTCTGAACTATAGACCAGTTTCCCTGACCAGCATAGTTTGCAAAGTTATGGAGAAACTACTAAGGAAACATATCTCTGTTCTCTTGGAATCCTTCAACTTTTTGTCAGTGAGGCAACATTGCTTCAGAGAAGGTACATCAACAGTAACAAACTTATTAGAATTTTATGATGAGGGAAGCCGAATCTTACAGGAAAGAGAGGGCTGGGCAGATTGCATATTCCTAGACTTCCAGAAAGCGTTTGACACTATTTCACATGGGAGACTTGTTAGGAAGCTGCAATCAATGGCTAGAATTGGTGGAAATGTCTTGGAATGGATAAAAACTTACTTAGAAGGAAGGGAACAGAGGGTTAGAGTAAGACACTCAGTGTCTGAATGGAGAAGTGTTAGTAGTGGAGTTTCACAGGGTTCAGTTTTAGGGCCACTTTTGTTCCTTGTATATGTTAAGGACCTACCAGAGTCTGTAAATTCATTCATGAATATGTTTGCAGATGATGCAAAGATTGTGAAGAAAGTAAAGAGCGAGAACAATGGTAGAGAACTTCAGGAAGATGTAAATAGTCTGCATGAGTGGTCAGAAAAGTGGCTAACGAAATTCAATACTTCAAAATGTAAGGTAATGAGAATGGGAACAAGTGCAAGAAGACCCAAGCTTGACTACTCGGTGGCTGGAGTACAACTTCAAAAGACAGAAAATGAGAGAGATCTAGGAGTAAACATACTGGCAGATTTTTCTCCAGAAATACATATAATATCATAGTAAGGGCAACATATGCATTCTTATCAAATGTAAGGGTAGCCTTCAGGCACATGGACAAGGAAATGTTCAGAAATATTTATGTAACCTTTGTGAGTCCAAAACTCGAATATGCAGCCCCCTTTTGGAATCCACATTTGAAAAAGCACATAGCTAAGCTTGAAAAAGTTCAAAGACATGCCACGAAAGTGGTGCCAGAAATACGCAATCTCAGTTATGAAGAGAGGCTGAGGGAATTAGACTTACCATCACTCGAAGCTAGAAGATTGAGGGAGGATATGGTGACAGTCTTTAAAATTCCTTCATGGTTATGATAGAGTGGATAGGGATCGATATTTTGATATGGCTGGCTTTAGAACTAGAGGTAATAGTTTGAAGCTTCGTAATAAAACTTCTCTTAAGGATGTAAGAAAATACTTTTTCAGTGTAAGAGTAGTTGATAATTGGAATTCGCTAAGCGAGGAGGTAGTTAATGCTATCTCAATCCATAGTTTTAAGCACAGGTATGCTAAGTATCACTAAGCATAAAATGGAAGCGATCAGGAGACGGGAAGATACGAGCTTTGGGCTCTTTCCCGTAAACACAATTAGGTAAGTACAATTAGGTAAGTACTCAGTGTCTGAATGGAGAAGAGTTAGTGGTGGATTTCCACAGGGTTCAGTTTTAGGGCCACTTTTGTTCCTTGTATATGTAAATGACCTACCAGAGTCTGTAAATACATTTATGAATATGTTTGCAGATGATGCAAAGATTGTGAAGAAAGTAGGAAACGAGAACAATGGTAGAGAACTTCCGGAAGATGTAAATAGTCTGCATGAGTGGTCAGAAAAGTGACTAATGAAATTTAGTACTTCAAATTGTAAGGTAATGAGAATGGGTACAAGTGCAAGAAGACCCAAGCTTGACTACCCGGTGGCTGGAGTACATCTTCAAGAGACAGAAAATGAGAGATCTAGGAGTAAACATACTGGCAGATTTGTCTCCAGAAATACATATAAATGGCATAGTAAGGGCAACATACGCATTCTTATCAAATGTAAGGGTAGCCTTCAGGCACATGGACAAGGATATATTGAGAAATATTTATGTAACCTATGTGAGGTCAAAACTCGAATATGCAGCCCCCTTTTGGAATCCGCACTTGAAAAAGCACATAGCTAAGCTTGAAAACGCTCAAAGACATGCCACGAAAGTGGTGCCAGAAATACGCAATCTCAGTTATGATGAGAGGCTGAGGGAATTAGACTTACCATCACTCAAAGCTAGAAGATTGAGGGAGGATATGGTGACAGTCTTTAAAATTCCCTCATGGTTATGATAGAGTGGATAGGGATCAATATTTTGATATGGCTGGCTTTAGAACTAGAGGTAACAGTTTGAAGCTTCGTAATAAAACTTCTCTTAAGGATGTAAGAAAATACTTTTTCAGTGTAAGAGTAGTTGATAATTGGAATTCGCTAAGCGAGGAGGTAGTTAATGCTATCTCAATCTATAGCTTTAAGGACAGGTATGATAAGTATCACGAAGTATAAATGAAACCGATCAGGAGACAGGAAGATACGAGCTTTGGGCTCTTTCCCTTAAACACAACTAGGTAAGTACAATTAGGTAAGTACTCAGTGCCTGAATGGAGAAGAGTTAGTAGTGGAGTTCCGCAGGGTTAAGTTTTAGGGCCACTTTTGTTCCTTGTATATGTAAATGACCTACCAGAGTCTGTAAATTCATTCATGAATATGTTTGCAGATGATGCAAAGGTTGTTTAGGAAGTAGGAAACGAGAACAATGGTAAAGACCTTCAGGAAGATGTAAATAGTCTGCATGAGTGGTCAGAAAAGTGACTAATGAAATTCAATACTTCAAAATGTAAGGTAATGAGAATGGGTACAAGTGCAAGAAGGCCCAAGCTTGACTACTCGGTGGCTGGAGTACAACTTCAAGAAACAGAAAATGAGAGATCTAGGAGTAAGCATACTGGCAGATTTGTCTCCAGAAATACATTTAAATGGCATAACAAGGGCAACATATGCATTCTTATCGAATGTAAGGGTAGCCTTCAGGCACATGGACAAAGAAATGTTCAGAAATATTTATGTAACCTATGTGAGGTTAAAACTCGAATATGCAGCCCCCTTTGGAATCCGGACTTGAAAGAGCACATAGCTAAGCTTGAAAAAGTTCAAAGACATGCCACGAAAGTGGTGCCAGAAATACGCAATATCAGTTATGATGAGAGACTGAGGGAATTAGACTTACCATCACTCGAAGCTAAAAGATTGAGGGGGGATATGGTGACAGTCTTTAAATTCCTTCATGGTTATGATAGAGTGGATAGGGATCGATATTTTGATATGGCTGGTTTTAGAATAAGAGGTAATAGTTTGAAGCCTTGTAAGTAAACTTCTTTGCAGGATGTAAGGGAATACTTTTTCAGTGTAAGAGTAGTTGATCATTGGAATTCGCTAAGCGAGGAGGTAGTTAATGCTATCTCAATCCATAGTTTTAAGGATAGGTATGATAAGTATCACTAAGCATAAAATGGAACCGATCAGGAGACGGGAAGATACAAGCTTTGGGCTCACTCCCGTAAACACAATTAGGTAAGTACAATTAGGTGAGTACTCAGTGTCTGAATGGAGAAGAGTTAGTAGTGGAGTTCCACAGGGTTCAGTTTTAGGGCCACTTTTGTTCCTTGTATATGTAAATGACCTAGCAGAGTCTGTAAATACATTTATGAATATGTTTGCAGATGATGCAAAGATTGTGAAGAAAGTAGGAAACGAGAACAATGGTAGAGAACTTCCGGAAGATGTAAATAGTCTGCATGAGTGGTCAGAAAAGTGACTAATGAAATTTAGTACTTCAAATTGTATGGTAATGAGAATGGGTACAAGTGCAAGAAAACCCAAGCTTGACTACCCGGTGGCTGGAGTACATCTTCAAGAGACAGAAAATGAGAGATCTTGGAGTAAACATACTGGCAGATTTGTCTCCAGAAATACATATAAATGGCATAGTAAGGGCAACATATGCATTCTTATCAAATGTAAGGGTAGCCTTCAGGCACATGGACAAGGATATGTTGAGAAATATTTATGTAACCTATGTGAGGTCAAAACTCGAATATGCAGCCCCCTTTTGGAATCCGCACTTGAAAAAGCACATAGCTAAGCTTGAAAAAGTTCAAAGACATGCCACGAAAGTGGTGCCAGAAATACGCAATCTCAGTTATGATGAGAGGCTGAGGGAATTAGACTTACCATCACTCGAAGCTAGAAGATTGAGGGAGGATATGGTGACAGTCTTTAAAATTCCTTCATGGTTATGATAGAGTGGATAGGGATCGATATTTTGATATGGCTGGCTTTAGAACTAGAGGTAACAGTTTGAAGCTTCGTAATAAAACTTCTCTTAAGGATGTAAAAAAATACTTTTTCAGTGTAAGAGTAGTTGATAATTGGAATTCGCTAAGCGAGGAGGTAGTTAATGCTATCTCAATCTATAGCTTTAAGGACAGGTATGATAAGTATCACGAAGTATAAATGGAACCGATCAGGAGACAGGAAGATACGAGCTTTGGGCTCTTTCCCTTAAACACAACTAGGTAAGTACAATTAGGTAAGTACTCAGTGTCTGAATGGAGAAGAGTTAGTAGAGGAGTTCAGCAGGGTTAAGTTTTAAGGCCACTTTTGTTCCTTGTATATGTAAATTACCTACCAGAGTCTGTAAATTCATTCATGAATATGTTTGCAGATGATTCAAAGGTTGTTTAGGAAGTAGGAAACGAGAACAATGGTAGAGACCTTCAGGATAATAATAATATAATAATAAACCTTTATTTCCATTACAACACAATGGGTATTCGTCATACAGGAAGATGTAAATAGTCTGCATGAGTGGTCAGAAAAGTGACTAATGAAATTCAATACTTCAAAATGTAAGGTAATGAGAATGGGTACAAGTGCAAGAAGGCCCAAGCTTGACTACTCGGTGGTTGGAGTACAACTTCAAGAGACAGTAAATGAGAGATCTAGGAGTAAGCATACCGGCAGATTTGTCTCCAGAAATACATTTAAATGGCATAATAAGGGCAACATATGCATTCTTATCGAATGTAAGGGTAGCCTTCAGGCACATGGACAAAGAAATGTTCAGAAATATTTATGTAACCTATGTGAGGTTAAAACTCGTATATGCAGCCCCCTTTGGAATCCGGACTTAAAAGAGCACATAGCTAAGCTTGAAAAAGTTCAAAGACATGCCACGAAAGTGGTGCCAGAAATACGCAATCTCAGTTATGATGAGAGGTTGAGGGAATTAGACTTACCATCACTCAAAGCTAGAAGATTGATGGGGGATATGGTGACAGTCTTTAAATTCCTTCATGGTTATGCTAGAGTGGATAGGGATCGATATTTTGATGTGGCTGGTTTTAGAACTAGAGGTAATAGTTTGAAGCTTCGTAAGAAAACTTCTTTGCAGGATGTAAGGAAATACTTTTTCAGTGTAAGAGTAGTTGATAATTGGAATTCACTAAGCGAGGAGGTAGTTAATGCTATCTCAATCCATAGTTTTAAGGACGGGTATGATAAGTATCACTAAGTATAAAATGGAACTGATCAGGAAACGGGAAGATACGAGCTTTGGGTTCTTTCTCGTAAACACAATTAGGTAAGTACAATTAGGTAAGTACTCAGTGTCTGAATAGAGAAGAGTTAGTAGTGGAGTTCCACAGGGCTCAGTTTTAGGGCCACTTTTGTTCCTTGTATATGTAAATGGCCTAGCAGAGTCTGTAAATTCATTTATGAATATGTTTGAAGATGATGCAAAGATTGTGAAGAAAGTAGGAAACGAGAACAGTGGTAGAGAACTTCCGGAAGATATAAGTAGTCTGCATGAGTGGTCAGAAAAGTGACTAATGAAATTTAGTACTTCAAAATGTAAGGTAATGGGAATGGGTACAAGTGCAAGAAGACCCAAGCTTGACTACTCGGTGGCTGGAGTACATCTTCAAGAGACAGAAAATGAGAGATCTAGGAGTAAACATACTGGCAGATTTGTCTCCAGAAATACATATAAATGGCATAGTAAGGGCAACATATGCATTCTTATCAAACGTAAGGGTAGCCTTCAGGCACATGGACAAGGAAAATGTTCAGAAATATTTATGTAACCTATGTGAGGTCAAAACCCGAATATGCATCCCCCTTTTGGAATCCGCACTTGAAAAAGCACATTGCTAAGCTTGAAAAAGTTCAAAGACATGCCACGAAAGTGGTGCCAGAAATACGCAATCTCAGTTATGATGAGAGGCTGAGGGAATTAGACTTACCATCACTCGAAGCTAAAAGATTGAGGGGGGATAAGGTGACAGTCTTTAAATTCCTTCATGGTTATGATAGAGTGGATAGGGATCGATATTTTGATATGGCTGCTTTTAGAATAAGAGGTAATAGTTTGAAGCCTTGTAAGAAAACTTCTTTGCAGGATGTAAGGGAATACTTTTTCAGCTTAAGAGTAGTTGATCATTGGAATTCGCTAAGCGAGGAGGTAGTTAATGCTATCTCAATCCATAGTTTTAAGGATAGGTATGATAAGTATCACTAAGCATAAAATGGAACTAATCAGGAGACGGGAAGATACAAACTTTGGGCTCACTCCCGTAAACACAATTAGGTAAGTACAATTAGGTGAGTACTCAGTGTCTGAATGGAGAAGAGTTAGGAGTGGAGTTCCACAGGGTTCAGTTTTAGGGCCACTTTTGTTCCTTGTATATGTAAATGACCTAGCAGAGTCTGTAAATACATTTATGAATATGTTTGCAGATGATGCAAAGATTGTGAAGAAAGTTGGAAACAAGAACAATGGTAGAGAACTTCCGGAAGATGTAAATAGTCTGCATGAGTGGTAAGAAAAGTGACTAATGAAATTTAGTACTTCAAATTGTAAGGTAATGAGAATGGGTACAAGTGCAAGAAAACCCAAGCTTGACTACCCGGTGGCTGGAGTACATCTTCAAGGGACAGAAAATGAGAGATCTAGGAGTAAACATACTGGCAGATTTGTCTCCAGAAATACATATAAATGGCATAGTAAGGGCAACATATGCATTCTTATCAAATGTAAGGGTAGCCTTCAGGCACATGGACAAGGATATGTTGAGAAATATTTATGTAACCTATGTGAGGTCAAAACTCGAATATGCAGCCCCCTTTTGGAATCCGCACTTGAAAAAGCACATAGCTAAGCTTGAAAAAGTTCAAAGACATGCCACGAAAGTGGTGCCAGAAATACGCAATCTCAGTTATGATGAGAGGCTGAGGGAATTAGACTTACCATCACTCGAAGCTAGAAGATTGAGGGAGGATATGGTGACAGTCTTTAAAATTCCTTCATGGTTATGATAGAGTGGATAGGGATCGATATTTTGATATGGCTGGCTTTAGAACTAGAGGTAACAGTTTGAAGCTTCATAATAAAACTTCTCTTAAGGATGTAAGAAAATACTTTTTCAGTATAAGAGTAGTTGATAATTGGAATTCGCTAAGCGAGGAGGTAGTTAATGCTATCTCAATCTATAGCTTTAAGGACAGGTATGATAAGTATCACGAAGTATAAATGGAACCGATCAGGAGACAGGAAGATACGAGCTTTGGGCTCTTTCCCTTAAACACAACTAGGTAAGTACAATTAGGTAAGTACTCAGTGTCTGAATGGAGAAGAGTTAGTAGTGGAGTTCCGCAGGGTTAAGTTTTAGGGCCACTTTTGTTCCTTGTATATGTAAATGACCTACCAGAGTCTGTAAATTCATTCATGAATATGTTTGTAGATGATGCAAAGGTTGTTTAGGAAGTAGGAAGCGAGAACAATGGTAGAGACCTTCAGGAAGATGTAAATAGTCTGCATGAGTGGTCAGAAAAGTGACTAATGAAATTCAATACTTCAAAATGTAAGGTAATGAGAATGGGTACAAGTGCAAGAAGGCCCAAGCTTGACTACTCGGTGGCTGGAGTACAACTTCAAGAGACAGAAAATGAGAGATCTAGGAGTAAGCATACTGGCAGATTTGTCTCCAGAAATACATTTAAATGGCATAATAAGGGCAACATATGCATTCTTATCGAATGTAAGGGTAGCCTTCAGGCACATGGACAAAGAAATGTTCAGAAATATTTATGTAACCTATGTGAGGTTAAAACTCGTATATGCAGCCCCCTTTGGAATCCGGACTTGAAAGAGCACATAGCTAAGCTTGAAAAAGTTCAAAGACATGCCACGAAAGTGGTGCCAGAAATACGCAATCTCAGTTATGATGAGAGGTTGAGGGAATTAGACTTACCATCACTCAAAGCTAGAAGATTGATGGGGGATATGGTGACAGTCTTTAAATTCCTTCATGGTTATGATAGAGTGGATAGGGATCGATATTTTGATATGGCTGGTTTTAGAACTAGAGGTAATAGTTTGAAGCTTCGTAAGAAAACTTCTTTGCATAATGTAAGGAAATACTTTTTCAGTGTAAGAGTAGTTGATAATTGGAATTCACTAAGCGAGGAGGTAGTTAATGCTATCTCAATCCATAGTTTTAAGGACAGGTATGATAAATATCACTAAGTATAAAATGGAACTGATCAGGAGACGGGAAGATACAAGCTTTGGGTTCTTTCTCGTAAACACAATTAGGTAATTACAATTAGGTAAGTACTCAGTGTCTGAATGGAGAAGAGTTAGTAGTGGAGTTCCACAGGGTTCAGTTTTAGGGCCACTTTTGTTCCTTGTATATGTAAATGACCTAGCAGAGTCTGTAAATTCATTTGCAGATGATGCAAAGATTGTGAAGAAAGTAGGAAACGAGAACAATGGTAGAGAACTTCCGGAAGATATAAGTAGTCTGCATGAGTGGTCAGAAAAGTGACTAATGAAATTTAGTACTTCAAAATGTAAGGTAATGAGAATGGGTACGAGTGCAAGAAGACCCAAGCTTGACTACTCGGTGGCTGGAGTACATCTTCAAGGGACAGAAAATGAGAGATCTAGGAGTAAACATACTGGCAGATTTGTCTCCAGAAATACATATAAATGGCATAGTAAGGGCAACATATGCATTCTTATCAAATATAAGGGCAGCCTTCAGGCACATGGACAAGGAAAATGTTCAGAAATATTTATGTAACCTATGTGAGGTCAAAACACCGAATATGCATCCCCCTTTTGGAATCCACACTTGAAAAAGCACATTGCTAAGCTTGAAAAAGTTCAAAGACATGCCACGAAAGTGGTGCCAGAAATACGCAATCTCAGTTATGATGAGAGGCTGAGGGAATTAGACTTACCATCACTCGAAGCTAAAAGACTGAAGGGGGATATGGTGACAGTCTTTAAATTCCTTCATGGTTATGATAGAGTGGATAGGGATCGATATTTTGATATGGCTGGTTTTAGAATAAGAGGTAATAGTTTGAAGCCTTGTAAGAAAACTTCTTTGCAGGATGTAAGGGAATACTTTTTCAGCTTAAGAGTAGTTGATTATTGGAATTCGCTAAGCGAGGAGGTAGTTAATGCTATCTCAATCCATAGTTTTAAGGATAGGTATGATAAGTATCACTAAGCATAAAATGGAACCGATCAGGAGACGGGAAGTTACAAGCTTTGGGCTCACTCCCGTAAACACAATTAGGTAAGTACAATTAGGTAAGTACTCAGTGTCTGAATGGAGAAGAGTTAGTAGTGGAGTTCCACAGGGTTCAGTTTTAGGGCCACTTTAGTTCCTTGTATATGTAAATTACCTACCAGATTCTGTAAATTCATTTATGAATATGTTTGCAGATGATGCAAAGATTGTGAAGAAATTAGGAAACGAGAACAATGGTAGAGAACTTCATTAAGATGTAAATAGTCTGCATGAGTGGTAAGAAAAGTGACTAATGAAATTCAATACTTCAAAATGTAAGGTAATGAGAATGGGTACAAGTGCAAGAAGACCCAAGCTTGACTACTCGGTGGCTGGAGTACAACCTCAAGAGACAGAAAATGAGAGATCTAGGAGTAAACATACTGGCAGATTTGTCTCCAGAAATACATATAAATGGCATAGTAAGGGCAACATATGAATTCTTATCAAATGTAAGGGTAGCCTTCAAGCACATGGACCAGGAAATGTTCAGAAATATTTATGTAACCTATGTGAGGCCAAAACTCGAATATGCAGCCCCCTTTTGGAATCCGCACTTGAAAAAGCACATAGCTAAGCTTGAAAAAGTTCAAAGACATGCTACGAAAGTGGTGCCAGAAATACGCAATCTCGGTTAAGATGAGAGGCTGAGGGATTTAGACTTACCATCACTCGAAGCTAGAAGATTGAGGGGGGATATGGTGACAGTCTTTAAATTCCTTCATGGTTATGATAGAGTGGATAGGGATCGATATTTTGATATGGCTGGCTTTAGAACTAGAGGTAATAGTTTGAAGCTTCGTAAGAAAACTTCTTTGCAGGATGTAAGGAAATACTTTTTCAGTGTAAGAGTAGTTGATAATTGGAATTCGCTAAGCGAGGAAGTAGTTAATGCTATCTCAATCCATAGATTTAAGGACAGGTATGATAAGCATCACTAAGTATAAAATGGAAGCGATCAGGAGACAGGAAGATACGAGCTTTGGGCTCATTCCCGTAAACACAATTAGGTAAGTACAATTAGGTAAGTACTCAGTGTCTGAATGGAGAAGAGTTAGTGGTGGATTTCCACAGGGTTCAGTTTTAGGGCCACTTTTGTTCCTTGTATATGTAAATTACCTACAAGAGTCTGTAAATTCATTCATGAATATGTTTGCAGATGATGCAAAGATTGTGAAGAAAGTAGGAAACGAGAACAATGGTAGAGTTCTTCAGGAAGATGTAAATAGTCTGCATGATTGGTAAGAAAAGTGACTAATGAAATTCAATACTTCAAAATGTAAGGTAATGAGAATGGGTACAAGTGCAAGAAGACCCAAGCTTGACTACTCGGTGGCTGGAATACAACTTCAAGAGACAGAAAATGAGAGATCTTGGAGTAAACATGCTGTCAGATTTGTCTCCAGAAATACATATAAATGGCATAGTAAGGGCAACATATGCATTCTTATCAAATGTAAGGGTAGCCTTCAGGCACATGGATAAGGAAATGTTCAGAAATATTTATGTAACCTATGTGAGGTCAAAACTCGAGTATGCAGCCCCCTTTTTGAATACACACTTGAAAAAGCACATAGCTAAGCTTGAAAAAGTTCAAAGACATGCCACGAAAGTGGTGCCAGAAAAATGCAATCTCAGTTATGATGAGAGGCTGAGGGAATTAGACTTACCATCACTCGAAGCTAGAAGATTGAGGGGGGATATGGTTACAGTCTTTAAATTCCTTCATGGTTATGATAGAGTGGATAGGGATCGATATTTTGATATGGCTGGCTTTAGAGCTAGAGGTAATAGTTTGCAGCTTCGTAAGATAACTTCTCTGCAGGATGTAAGGAGATACTTTTACAGTGTAAGAGTAGTTGATAATTGGAATTTGCTAAGCGAGGAGGTAGTTAATGCTATCTCAATCCATAGATTTAAGGACAGGTATGATAAGTATCAATAAGTACAAAATGGAACCGATCAGGAGACGGGAATATACGAGCTTTTGGCTTTTTCCCGTAAACACAATTAGGTAATCACCAAAACATGTGTATTTTATCAGTTGAGTATGTCAAAAATGTTCAAACCACCATTGCTTTGCAGTCTTAAAAATGTATACAAAATTGATTAAAGAACCTAATTATGTGATGTCTCATCCCAGGGGACTCCAAGTTGTCTGCAGGTAGATTTATGTTTGCCATTGATGGTGTCCTTGTAAATGACCACATCAGCACCTTTGTTGCAAGCCTAGCCATGGTATTCTGTGCCTATCTTCAGTACCCAGTGGAAGTTGAAGTAACACTGGAGTTCATTCATATGTACAGTATGTGGCACATGTCTAGATTTTGTAAATGTAGAAAAAAGTTTCCTACTCATTTTGTCAACGTTTCCAAACATTTGTGAAATAGTGACAGATATATATACACACCCTACCTATTCATCACATGCCTCGTACCCAGAAAAATACATTAAGTAATGAGTGTACATCTCATCGTTTGTACTGTATTACAGGTGCTTTGTCGATATCATCCCGGATAGAGGAAACAAGGCCGAGGCAAAGAAGAACAGCTGGAAATATTTCCCAGTTCATCCTAAGGTCCTGTCAGCGATAAAGCAACTAGCAGACTTTCAGGGGAGAAAGTAAAATAACTCTTTTCTTGAGTGATTGGGGTGAGAATGACATGTTTCAGAATTCAACATAAAGCTTGTTAGCATTTAAATCAGATTTATTTAAATCACAGAATTATATCCTGATTTATATTAAAAGAATTTTTAAACACTCAGGACATTCATCCTCCCAGCAAGAGGAGTTTTTACTGAAAGCCTTGGTGCGTTATCTGTGAGGAAAGATGTTATGTATTCAGTTACATCATTTCATTACTGTTATAAGAATTTTTGGCAGCTAAAAATAGTATTTTTTATATATTAGTTGTCTCTGATATTTTAAACCACCAAATATGATGCTGATTTAAATCAATTTAAGTAAAAAAAAATCCCATTTCTTTTATTTAGATAAATAAAAATCAAGAACCCTGCCTGTAATCCAGTTTATTATTTTAAGATTCAACTATGGTTATGGCAGTCATTTTTTTCTTTCTGAAGTCACTCTATAGAACATCTCGGAAAAGGAATATACGTGAAACAAATTTTATATTTGCTTTATAAGCTATTGTCATAATTTGTCAACTACTGTTTATTCAGGAAAACAGATTGTAAAACTTGTAGTGCATTATAAAACCATAATAATAGCCCAAACATTTACTGAATATCAAACCCCCCCAAAATAAAACCATTATCTGAAAAGTAATGCACTATTTAGCTACTATACTATATAATACTCCTAAAGCTTTTTGAGACTCATCAATATTTTCTTATGAATATTAAAAGGCAGGTATTCTTTGTCTTTAGATGTAACATTTATCTTCATATGTGTAAGCAAACTAGAGGGTGCACAGGGAATCGCTTGTTGTTTGCTTCCCTGTAGTAATGGTTATGGGAACTAAAACGCATTCCATGCAGCACTGGTTCTCAACCTTTCGTATTCTGCTTACCACCAGGAATTCTGCTGAAAGACCGAATACCACCACTAAATAAAATACTTTTTAAAACCTTTCATATCCTGCTTACCACCAGCAATTATGCTGAAAGACCGAGTACCACCACTAAATAAAATACTTATTACTGTGCCATTTACGTGTTTGCTTAACTGGAAAATATGTATTTTAGTCTGTTTTAGGACATAAAAACAATAGTCTTATTATTAGTACTATAATGGTAAATATCACATTGCCTCATACCACAGGGATTTTACGTCGGAGTTCAATAAATAATAAATAAAGAATTATAAATTTAATTTTTTGACCTACTTGGCTGATGCAGTAAATTTAAACTGCGCGCAAAAACAGTTAGTTAGTGCGGCGGATGAATACACAGCTAGCAACACAGATGAATTTGTATTTATCAAGTTAATGGATTTATTTTTGTATTTGCTTATATATTTGGTTATATTGAAGGATTATATTAATTTAAAAAAATAACACAGCTATAAATACGATTTTACTTGAAATACACTACTAGCAGCACAGCTTTATTTGTATTCAAGAATTTAATTGATTTGTTTATATATTTGGTTATATTGAAGAATTATATTAAATTGAAAAATAAATATACCAATCACATCAGGGGATGGGGCCTCATTAAGATTGTTATACACAAATGCTGATGGAATAGCTGGTAAGGCAGTAGAATTAAAAGATAGGATTCACAACAGTAAGGCAGATATAGTAGCAATTACAGAGACTAAGTTGAGTGAGGACATAAACAGTGTCACAGTTTTTCCTAAGGGCTTCAGAATACTAAGGGTTGAAAGATCTGAGAGGACTGGTGGAGGGATAGCACTGCTCATAAGTGAAAGGATTCAAGTTGAAGAAATAAGCTTGGCTATAGAAAGTGAGTTCAAGGAATTTCTTGTTGCTCGCATAAATACTGGGTCAGAGAGCATTACAATAACTGTTGTATACAACCCACCAAGAAACCAAAATAGGCTTGAAGTTTATGAGGAAAGTCATATAGGTACTATTGAAGTCATAAACTCAGTTGTTGACATGGCACAGGAAAATAAATGTAGGATTTTGATTATGGGAGACTTTGATCATAAAGAGATAGATTGGATAAATCTTGACCCACACAGTGGTGAGGACTCATTCGGGGCAAAATTCCTAGATTGCGTACAAGGGAATTTCCTACACCAACATGTAATGGAACCAACAAGGGCCAAGGGGGGGGGGGGATGAGCCATCACTACTTGATCTAGTGTTCACAGATAATGTGTTGGATATTGAAAAAATTGAGTATGTACCACCAATTGGAAAGAGTGACCACTGTGAGTTGTTGATGGAGTATATCATTGAAGTTATTCTTCCTGAGAGTAGAGGCACTGAGGACATGAGGAGGAACTATCCGAAAGGAGATTACATCAAAATGAATGAGCTTTTTGCAGTTCTTGACTGGAGAACCTTATTTTACAACAAATCTGTACAAGAAATGTATGACATCTTTTGTGAGAAATATGGGAAGCTAGTAGATTGCTGCATACCTGTCACCAAAGTAGGTGTAATTCATGCCAGAGAGAAATGGTTCGATAATGGGTGTAAAAGAGCTAAGGAGTGGAGAGACAAATGCTGGAAAAGGTATAGGAGGAGAAAAAACATAAATGCCTGGCAAACCTACAAAAGAGCAAGAAATGACTACCTAAGTAAAAGGAGAGAGGCAGACAGAGACTATGAGAGGGACATCACCAGGAAGGCTAAAGAATCTCCCAAGCTTTTCCACAGCTTTATCAGAGGAAAACTGAAGGTAAAAGAACAGGTTTTAAGGCTAAAGAGAGCGGATGGAAGCATCACTGAGACGGATGAAGAGATCTGCAAAGAATTGAACAAGGAGTTTCAGTCAGTATTTACAGTAGAAAATACCCCACCCCCTCAGATTGCAGTGATAGAAGCTCAAGGGCCGGTATTAGAGAACATCAACCTTACAGCCACAGAGGTATGCAAAGCGCTGATGGATTTAGATGTTCATAAAGCTACAGGTCCTGATGACATATCCCCTCATGTGCTTAAAAAATGCGCAAACACAATATCAGTGGCAATAAGTATCATATTTAAGGAGTCACTGGAGTCGGGGGAGATTCCAAGATGCTGGAAACAAGCAAATGTGATACCTATCTTCAAAAAGGGAAGGAGGGATACGGCTCTGAACTATAGACCAGTTTCCTTGACCAGCATAGTTTGCAAAGTTATGGAGAGACTGCTAAGGAAACATATCTCTCTTCACTTGGAATCCTTCAACTTTTTGTCAGTGAGGCAACATGGCTTCAGAGAGGGTAGATCAACAGTAACAAACTTATTAGAATTTTATGATGAGGTAAGCCAAATCTTACAGGAAAGAGAGGGCTGGGCAGATTGCATATTCCTAGACTTCCAGAAAGCGTTTGACACTGTTCCACATGGGAGACTTATTAGGAAGCTGCAATCAATGGCTAGAATAGGTGGAAATGTTTTGGAATGGATAAAAACTTACTTAGAAGGAAGGGAACAGAGGGTTAGAGTAAGACACTCAGTGTCTGAATGGAGAAGAGTTAGTAGTGGAGTTCCACAGGGTTCAGTTTTAGGGCCACATTTGTTCCTTGTATATGTAAATGACCTACCAGAGTCTGTAAATTCATTCATGAATATGTTTGCAGATGATGCAAAGATTGTGAAGAAAGTAAAAAACGAGAACAATGGTAGAGAACTTCAGGAGGATCTAAATAAAATGCATGAGTGTTCAGAAAAGTGGCTAATGAAATTCAATACTTGAAAATGTAAGGTAATGAGAATGGGAAAGAGCCCAAAGCTCGTATCTTCCCGTCTCCTGATCGCTTCCATTTTATACTTAGTGATACTTATCATACCTGTCCTTAAAACTATGGATTGAGATAGCATTAACTACCTCCTCGCTTAGCGAATTCCAATTATCAACTACTCTTACACTGAAAAACTATTTCCTTACATCCTGCAAAGAAGTTTTCTTACGAAGCTTCAAACTATGACCTCTAGTTTTAGAGCCAGCCATATCAAAATATCGATCCCTATCCACTCTATCATAACCATGAAGGTATTTAAAGACTGTCACCATATCCCCCCTCACTCTTCTAGCTTCGAGTGATGGTAAGTCTAATTCCCTCAGCCTCTCATCATAACTGAGATTGCGTATTTCTGGCACCAGTTTCGTGGCATGTCTTTGAACTTTTTCAAGCTTAGCTATGTGCTTTTTCAGGAGCGGATTCCAAAAGGAGGCTGCATATTCGAGTTTTGGCCTCACATAGGTTACATAAATATTTCTGAACATTTCCTTGTCCATGTGCCTGAAGGCTACCCTTACATTTGATAAGAATGCATATGCTGCCCTTACTATGCCATTTATATGTATTTCTGGAGACAAATCTGCCAGTATGTTTACTCCTAGGTCTCTCTCATTTTCTGTCTCTTGAAGATGTACTCCAGCCACCGAGTAGTCAAGCTTGGGCCTTCTTGCACTTGTACCCATTCTCATTACCTTACATTTTCAAATATTGAATTTCATTAGCCACTTTTCTGACCACTCATGCAGATTATTTAGATCCTTCTGAAGTTCTCTTCCATTGTTCTCGTTTTTTACTTTCTTCACAATCTTTGCATCATCTGCAAACATATTCATGAATGAATTTACAGACTCTGGTAGGTCATTTACATATACAAGGAACAAAAGTGGCCCTAAAACTGAACCCTGTGGAACTCCACTACTAACTCTTCTCCATTCAGACACTGAGTGTCTTACTCTAACACTCTGTTCCCTTCCTTCTAAGTAAGTTTTTATCCATTCCAAAACATTTCCACCTATTCTAGCCATTGATTGCAGCTTCCTAATAAGTCTTCCATGTGGAACAGTGTCAAACGCTTTCTGGAAGTCTAGGAATATGCAATCTGCCCAGCCCTCTCTTTCCTGTAAGATTTGGCGTGTGTGTGTGTGTGTGTGTGTGTGTGTGTGTGTGTGTGTGTGTGTGTGTGTTTGTGTGTGTGTGTGATTACCTAATTGTGATTACCTAATTGTGTTTACGGGAAAGAGCCCAAAGCTCGTATCTTCCCGTCTCCTGATCGCTTCCATTTTATATTTAGTGATACTTATCATACCTGTCCTTAAAACTATGGATTGAGATAGCATTAACTACCTCCTCGCTTAGCGAATTCCAATTATCAACTACTCTTACACTGAAAAAGTATTTCCTTACATCCTGCAAAGAAGTTTTCTTACGAAGCTTCAAACTATGACCTCTAGTTCTAGAGCCAGCCATATCAAAATATCGATCCCTATCCACTGTATCATAACCATGAAGGAATTTAAAGACTGTCACCATATCCCCCCTCACTCTTCTAGCTTCGAGTGATGGTAAGTCTAATTCCCTCAGCCTCTCATCATAACTGAGATTGCGTATTTCTGGCACCAGTTTCGTGGCATGTCTTTGAACTTTTTCAAGCTTAGCTATGTGCTTTTTCAAGTGTGGATTCCAAAAGGGGGCTGCATATTCGAGTTTTGGCCTCACATAGGTTGCATAAATATTTCTGAACATTTCCTTGTCCATGTGCCTGAAGGCTACCCTTACATTTGATAAGAATGCAGATGCTGCCCTTACTATGCCATTTATATGTATTTCTGGAGACAAATCTGCCAGTATGTTTACTCCTAGATCTCTCTCATTTTCTGTCTCTTGAAGTTATACTCCAGCCACCGAGTAGTCAAGCTTGGGCCTTCTTGCACTTGTACCCATTCTCATTACCTTACATTTTGAAGTATTGAATTTCATTAGCCACTTTTCTGACCACTCATGCAGATTATTTAGATCCTCCTGAAGTTCTCTACCATTGTTCTCGTTTTTTACTTTCTTCACAATCTTTGCATCATCTGCAAACATATTCATGAATGAATTTACAGACTCTGGTAGGTCATTTACATATACAAGGAACAAAAGTGGCCCTAAAACTGAACCCTGTGGAACTCCACTACTAACTCTTCTCCATTCAGACACTGAGTGTCTTATTCTAACCCTCTGTTCCCTTCCTTCTAAGTAAGTTTTATCCATTCCAAAACATTTCCACCTATTCTAGCCATTGATTGCAGCTTCCTAATAAGTCTCCCATGTGGAACAGTGTCAAACGCTTTCTGGAAGTCTAGGAATATGCCATCTGCCCAGCCCTCTCTTTCCTGTAAGATTTGGCTTACCTCATCATAAAATTCTAATAAGTTTGTGACTGTTGATCTTCCTTCTCTGAAGTCATGTTGCCTCACTGACAAAAAGTTGAAGGATTCCAAGTGAAGAGAGATATGTTTCCTTAGTAGTTTCTCCATAACTTTGCAAGCTATGCTGGTCAAGGAAACTGGTCTATAGTTCAGAGCCGTATCCATCCTTCCTTTTTTGAAGATAGGTATCACATTTGCTTGTTTCCAGCATCTTGGAATCTCCCCCGACTCCAGTGACTCCTTAAATATGATACTTAGTGCCACTGATATTGTGTTTGCGCATTTTTTAAGCACATGTGTGTGTGTGTGTGTGTGTGTGTGTGTGTGTGTGTGTGTGTGAGATTGCCTAATTGTGATTACCTAATTGTGCTTACGGGAAAGAGCCCAAAGCTCGTATCTTCCTGTCTTCTGATCGGTTCCATTTTATACTTAGTGATACTTATCATACCTGTCCTTAAAACTTTGGATTGAGATAGCATTAACTACCTCCTCGCTTAGCGAATTCAAATTATCAACTACTCTTACACTGAAAAAGTATTTCCTAACATCCTGCGAAGAAGTTTTGTTACGAAGCTTCAAACTGTGACCTCTAGTTCTAGAGCCAGCCATATCAAAATATCGATCCCTATCCACTCTATCATAACCATGAAGGAATTTAAAGACTGTCACCATATCCCCCCTCACACTTCTAGCGTCGAGTGATGGTAAGTCTAATTCCCTCAGCCTCTCATCATAACTGAGATTGCGTATTTCTGGCACCAGTTTCGTGGCATGTCTTTGAAATTTTTCAAGCTTAGCTATGTGCTTTTTCAAGTGCGGATTCCAAAAGGGGGCTGCATATTCGAGTTTTGGCCTAACATAGGTTACATAAATATTTCTGAACATTTCCTTGTCCATGTGCCTGAAGGCTACCCTTACATTTGATAAGAATGCATATGCTGCCCTTACTATGCCATTTATATGTATTTCTGGAGACAAATCTGCCAGTATGTTTACTCCTAGATCTCTCTCATTTTCTGTCTCTTGAAGTTGTACTCCAGCCACCGAGTAGTCAAGCTTGGGCCTTCTTGCACTTGTACCCATTCTCATTACCTTACATTTTGAAGTATTGAATTTCATTAGCCACTTTTCTGACCACTCATGCAGATTATTTAGATCCTCCTGAAGTTCTCTACCATTGTTCTCGTTTTTTACTTTCTTCACAATCTTTGCATCATCTGCAAACATATTCATGAATGAATTTACAGACTCTGGTAGGTCATTTACATATACAAGGAACAAAAGTGGCCCTAAAACTGAACCCTGTGGAACTCCACTACTAACTCTTCTCCATTCAGACACTGAGTGTCTTACTCTAACCCTCTGTTCCCTTCCTTCTAAGTAAGTTTTTATCCATTCCAAAACATTTCCACCTATTCTAGCCATTGATTGCAGCTTCCTAATAAGTCTCCCATGTGGAACAGTGTCAAACGCTTTCTGGAAGTCTAGGAATATGCAATCTGTCCAGCCCTCTCTTTCCTGTAAGATTTGGCTTACCTCATCATAAAATTCTAATAAGTTTGTTTCTGTTGATCTACCTTCTCTGAAGCCATGTTGCCTCACTGACAAAAAGTTGAAGGATTCCAAGTGAAGAGAGATATGTTTCCTTACTAGTTTCTCCATAACTTTGCAAACTATGCTGGTCAAGGAAACTGATCTATAGTTCAGAGCCGTATCCCTCCTTCCCTTTTTGAAGATAGGTATCACATTTGCTTGTTTCCAGCATCTTGGAATCTCCCCCGACTCCAGTGACTCCTTAAATATGATACTTAGTGCCACTGATATTGTGTTTGCGCATTTTTTAAGCACTTGAGGGGATATGTCATCGGGACCTGTAGCTTTATGAACAACTAAATCCATCAGCGCTATGCATACCTCTGTGGCTGTAAGGTTGATGTTCTCTAATACCGGCCCTTGAGCTTCTATCACTGCAATCTGAGGGGGTGGGGTATTTTCTACTGTAAATACTGACTGAAACTCCTTGTTCAATTCTTTGCAGATCTCTTCATCCGTCTCAATGATGCTTCCATCCGCTCTCTTTAGCCTTAAAACCTGTTCTTTTACCTTCAGTTTTCCTCTGATAAAGCTGTGGAAAAGCTTGGGATTTTCTTTAGCCTTCCTGGTGATGTCCCTCTCATAGTCTCTCTCTGCATCTCTCCTTTTACTTAGGTAGTCATTTCTTGCTCTTTTGTAGGTTTGCCAGGCATTTATGTTTTTTCTCCTCCTATACCTTTTCCAGCATTTGTCTCTCCACTCCTTAGCTCTTTTACACCCATTATCGAACCATTTCTCTCTGGCATGAATTACACCTACTTTGGTGACAGGTATGCAGCAATCTACTATCTTCCCATATTTCTCACAAAAGATGTCATACATTTCTTGTACAGATTTGTTGTAAAATAAGGTTCTCCAGTCAATAACTGCAAAAAGCTCATTCATTTTGATGTAATCTCCTTTCGGATAGTTCCTCCTCATGTCCTCAGTGCCTCTACTCTCAGGAAGAATATCTTCAATGATATACTCCATCAACAACACACAGTGGTCACTCTTTCCAATTGGTGGTTCATACTCAATTTTTTTCAATATCCAACACATTATCTGTGTGTGTATGTGTGAGTGTGATTACCTAATTGTGTTTACGGGAAAGAGTCCAAAGTTCGTATCTTCCCGTCTCCTGATCGGTTCCATTTTATACATAGTGATACTTATCATACCTGTCCTTAAAACTATGGATTGAGAAAGCATTAATGTGTGTGTGATTACCTAATTGCGATTACCTAATTGTGTTTACGGGAAAAGCCCAAAGCTCGTATCTTCCCGTCTCCTGATCGGTTCCATTTTATACTTAGTGATACTTATTATACCTGTCCTTAAAACTATGGATTGAGATAGCATTAACTACCTCCTCGCTTAGCCAATTCCAATTATCCAACTACTCTTACACTGAAAAAGTATTTCCTTACCTCCTGCAAAGAAGTTTTCTTACGAAGCTTCAAACTATGACCTCTAGTTCTAGAGCCAGTCATATCAAAATATCGATCCCTATCCACTCTATCATAACCATGAAGGAATTTAAAGACTGTCACCATATCCCCCTACAATCTTATAGCATCGAGTGATGGTCAGTCTAATTCCCTCAGCCTCTCATCATAACTGAGATTGCGTATTTCTGGCACCAGTTTCGTGGCATGTCTTTGAACTTTTTCAAGCTTAGCTATGTGCTTTATCAAGTGTGTATTCCAAAAGGGGCTGCATATTCGAGTTTTGGCCTCACACAGGTTACATAAATATTTCTGAACATTTCTTTGTCCATGTGCCTGAAGGCTACCCTTACATTTGATAAGAATGCATATGCTGCCCTTACTATGCCATTTATATGTATTTCTGGAGACAAATCTGCCAGTATGTTAACTCCTAGATCTCTCTCATTTTCTGTCTCTTGAAGTTGTACTCCAGCCACTGAGTAGTCAAGCTTGGGCCTTCTTGCACTTGTACCCATTCTCATTACCTTACATTTTGAAGTACTGAATTTCATTAGCCACTTTTCTGACCACTCATGCAGATTATTTAGATCCTACTTATGTTCTCTACCATTGTTCTCGTTTTTTCCTTTCTTCACAATCTTAGCATCATCTGCAAACATATTCATGAATGAATTTACAGACTCTGGTAGGTCATTTACATATACAAGGAACAAAAGTGGCCCTAAAACTGAACCCTGTGGAACTCCACTACTAACTCTTCTCCATTCAGACACTGAGTGTCTTACTCTAACCCTCTGTTCCCTTCCTTCTAAGTAAGTTTTTATCCATTCCAAAACATTTCCACCTATTCTAGCCATTGATTGCAGCTTCCTAATAAGTCTCGTATGTGGAACAGTGTCAAACGCTTTCTGGAAGTCTAGGAATATGCAATCTGCCCAGCCCTCTCTTTCCTGTAAGATTCGGCTTACCTCATCATAGAATTCTAATAAGTTTGTTACTGTTGATCTACCTTCTCTGAAGCCATGTTGCCTCACTGACAAAAAGTTGAAGGATTCCAAGTGAAGAGAGATATGTTTCCTTAGTAGTTTCTCCATAACTTTGCAAATTATGTTGTTCAAGGAAACTGGTCTATTGTTCAGAGCCGTATCCCTCCTTGCCTTTTTGAAGATAGGTATCACATTTGCTTGTTTCCAGCATCTTGGAATCTCCCCTGACTCCAGTGACTTTTTAAATATGATACTTAGTGCCACTGATATTGAGTTTGTGCATTTTTTAAGCACATGAGGGGATATGTCATCAGGACCTGTAGCTTTATGAACATCTAAATCCATCAGCGCTTTGCATACCTCTGTGGCTGTAAGGTTGATGTTCTCTAATACCGGCCCTTGAGCTTCTATCTCTGTAATCTGAGGTGGTGGGGTATTTTCTACTGTAAATACTGACTGAAACTCCTTGTTCAATTCTTTGCAGATCTCTTCATCCATCTCAATGATGCTTCCATCCGCTCTCTTTAGTCTTAAAACCTGTTCTTTTACCTTCAGTTTTCCTATGATAAAGCTGTGGAAAAGCTTGGGATTTTCTTAGCCTTCCTGGTGATGTTTCTCTCATAGTCTCCTTCTGCCTCTCTCCTTTTACTTAGGTAGTCATTTCTTGCTCTTTTGTAGGTTTGCCAGGGATTTATGTTTTTTTCTCCTCCTATACCTTTTCCAGCATTTGTCTCTCCATTATCGAACCATTTCTCTCTGGCATGAATAACACCTACTTTGGTGACAGGTATGCAGCAATCTACTATCTTCCCATATTTCCCAGAAAAGATGTCATGTTTGTGTGTGTGTGTGTGTGTTTGTGTGTATGTGTGATTACCTAATTGTGATTACCTAATTGTGTTTACGGGACAGAGCCCAAAGCTCGTATCTTCCCGTCTCCTGATCGGTTCCATTTTATACTTAGTGATACTTATCATACCTGTCCTTAAAACTATGGATTGAGATAGCATTAACTACCTTCTCGCTTAGCCAATTCCAATTATCAACTAATCTTACACTGAAAAAGTATTTTCTTACATCCTGCAAAGAAGTTTTCTTACGAAGCTTCAAAGTATGACCTCTAGTTCTAGTGCCAGCCATATCAAAATATCGATCCCTATCCACTCTATCATAACCATGAAGGAATTTAAAGACTGTCACCATATCCCCCCCTCACTCTTCTAGCTTCGAGTGATGGTAAGTCTAATTCCCTCAGCCTCTCATCATAACTGAGATTGCGTATTTCTGGCACCAGTTTCGTGGCATGTCTTTGAACTTTTTCAAGCTTAACTATGTGCTTTTTCAAGTGCGGATTCCAAAAGGGGGCTGCATATTCGAGTTTTGGCCTCACATAGGTTACATAAATATTTCTGAACATTTCCTTGTCCATGTGCCTGAAGGCTACCCTTACATTTGATAAGAATGCATATGCTGCCCTTACTATGCCATTTATATGTATTTCTGGAGACAAATCTGCCAGTATGTTTCCTCCTAAATCTCTCTCATTTTCTGTCTCTTGAAGTTGTACTCCATCCACCGAGTAGTCAAGCTTGGGCCTTCTTGCACTTGTACCCATTCTCATTACCTTACATTTTGAAGTATTGAATTTCATTAGCCACTTTTCTGACCCCTCATGCAGATTATTTAGATCCTCCTGAAGTTGTCTACCATTGTTCTCGTTTTTTACTTTCTTCACAATCTTTGCATCATCTGCAAACATATTCATGAATGAATTTACAGACTCTGGTAGGTCATTTACATATACAAGGAACAAAAGTGGCCCTAAAGCTGAACCCTGTGGAACTCCACTACTAACTCTTCTCCATTCAGACACTGAGTGTCTTACTCTAACCCTCTGTTCCCTTCCTTCTAAGTAAGTTTTTATCCATTCCAAAACATTTCCACCTATTCTAGCCATTGATTGCAGCTTCCTAGTAAGTTTCCTATGTGGAACAGTGTCAAACGCTTTCCGGAAGTCCAGGAATATGCAATCTGCCCAGCCCTCTCTTTCCTGTAAGATTTGGCTTACCTCATCATAAAATTCTAATAAGTTTGTTACTGTTGATCTACCTTCTCTGAAGCCATGTTCCCTCACTGACAAAAAGTTGAAGGATTCCAAGTGAAGAGAGATATGTTTCCTTAGTAGTTTCTCCATAACTTTGCAAACTATGCTGGTCAAGGAAACTGGTCTATAGTTCAGAGCCGTATCCCTCCTTCCCTTTTTGAAGATACGGTTCACATTTGCTTGTTTTCAGCATCTTGGAATCTCCCCTGACTCCAGTGACTTTTTAAATATGATACTTAGTGCCACTGATGTTGAGTTTGCGCATTTTTTAAGCACATGAGGGGATATGTCATCAGGATCTGTAGCTTTATGAACATCTAAGTCCATCAGCGCTTTGCATACCTCTGTGGCTGTAAGGTTGATGTTCTCTAATACCGGCCCTTCAGCTTCCATCACTGCAATCTGAGGTGGTGGGGTATTTTATACTGTAAATACTGACTGAAACTCCTTGTTCAATTCTTTGCAGATCTCTTCATCTGTCTCAGTGATGCTTCCATTCGCTCTCTTTAGCCTTAAAACCTGTTCTTTTACCTTCAGTATTCCTCTGATAAAGCTGTGGAAAAGCTTGGGATTTTCTTTAGCCTTCCTGGTGATGTCCCTCTCATAGTCTCTCTCTGCCTCTCTCCTTTTACTTAGGTAGTCATTTCTTGCTCTTTTGTAGGTTTGCCAGGCATTTATGTTTTTTTCTCCTCCTATACCTTTTCCAGCATTTGTCTCTCCACTCCTTAGCTCTTTTACACCCATTATCGAACCATTTCTCTCTGGCATGAATTACACCTACTTTGGTGACAGGTATGCAGCAATCTACTATCTTCCCATATTTCTCACAAAAGATGTCATACATTTCTTGTACAGATTTGTTGTAAAATAAGGTTCTCCAGTCAAGAACTGCAAAAAGCTCATTCATTTTGATGTAATCTCCTTTCGGATAGTTCCTTCTCATGTCCTCAGTGCCTCTACTCTCAGGAAGAATATCTTCAATGATATACTCCATCAACAACACACAGTGGTCACTCTTTCCAATTGGTGGTTCATACTCAATTTTTTCAATATCCAACACATTATCTGTGAACACTAGATCAAGTAGTGATGGCTCATCCCCACCCCTGGCCCTTGTTGGTTCCATTACATGTTGGTGTAGGAAATTCCCTTGTACGCAATCTAGGAATCTTGCCCCGAATGAGTCCTCGCCACTGTGTGGGTCAAGCTTTATCCAATCTATCTCTTTATGATTAAAGTCTCCCATAATCAAAATCCTACATTTTTTTTTTCCCGAGCCATGTTAACAACTGTGTGATTACCTAATTGTGATTACCTAATTGTGTTTACGGGAAAGAGCCCAAAGCTCGTATCTTCCCGTCTCCTGATCGGTTCCATTTTATACTTAGTGATACTTATCATACCTGTCCTTAAAACTATGGATTGAGATAGCATTAACTACCTCCTCACTTAGCCAATTCCAATTTTCAACTACTCTTACACTGAAAAAGTATTTTCTTACATCCTGCAAAGAAGTTTTCTTATGAAGCTTCAAACTATGACCTCTAGTTCTAGAGCCAGCCATATCAAAATATCGATCCCTATCCACTCTATCATAACCATGAAGGAATTTAAAGACTGTCACCATATCCCCCCTCACTCTTCTAGCTTCGAGTGATGGTAAGTCTAATTCCCTCAGCCTCTCATCATAACTGAGATTGCGTATTTCTGGCACCAGTTTCGTGGTATGTCTTTGAACTTTTTCAAGCTTAGCTATGTGCTTTTTCAAGTGCGGATTCCAAAAGGGGGTTGCATAATCGAGTTTTGGCCTCACATAGGTTACATAAATATTTCTGAACATTTTCTTGTCCATGTGCCTGAAGGCTACCCTTACATTTGATAAGAATGCATATGCTGCCCTTACTATGCCATTTATATGTATTTCTGGAGACAAATCTGCCAGTATGTTTACTCCTAGATCTCTCTCATTTTCTGTCTCTTGAAGTTGTACTCCAGCCACCGAGTAGTCAGGCTTAGGCCTTCTTGCACTTGTACCCATTCTCATTACCTTACATTTTGAAGTATTGAATTTCATTAGCCACTTTTCTGACCACTCATGCAGATTATTTAGATCCTCCTGAAGTTCTCTACCATTGTTCTCGTTTTTTACTTTCTTCACAATCTTTGCATCATCTGCAAACATATTCATGAATGAATTTACAGACTCTGGTAGGTCATTTACATATACAAGGAACAAAAGTGGCCCTAAAACTGAACCCTGTGGAACTCCACTACTATATATATATATATATATATATATATATATATATATATATATATATATATATATATATATATATATATATATATATAGATAGATAGTCGCCGTGGCTCAGTCGGTAGCGTCTCCGACTCTGAGGCGTCAGGTCGAGGGTTCGCGCCCCGTCACGGCCTGAGGTTAGCAAAGGCATGCACTCAGCGTAAGGATTACATCTGCCAAAACAAGTCCTTCGCAAGAAGGCAACCGTCCTAGCCCTTGGTTGATAAGGGAGTCCGTGACGTAAAACCGGAACGGAACATACATATATATATATATATATATATATATATATATATATATATATATATATATATATATATATATATATATATATATATATATTCCCCATTTATGCTCTTTGTTATGTGGTGATTAGAAAGACAATAATTCAGATTGCTACAGAAATTCCAACTTGATCACCATAAAGGATGGTATAGTGAGATAGAGAGTTTAACTGGATTTTCGTAAGCCAGAATAATGACTCGTCTTTTTAGACTGGATTCTGTCGTCTTTTGGAAAAATGAGTGTTGTTTCCCCTCAGCTCCGTCCAAAATAAGAAGGAAAACAAATATATAAGACGATAGGCATGCCAATAATGCCTGTGCCACTCTTCTTGATGAAGGACACACTTTATATATATATATATATATATATATATATATATATATATATATATATATATATATATATATATATATATATATATATATATATATATATATATATATATATATATATATATATATATATATATATATATATATATATATATATATATATATATATATATATATATATATATATATATATATATATATATATATATATATATATA
This sequence comes from Halocaridina rubra, assembly GCA_037179515.1. NCBI lineage: Eukaryota > Metazoa > Arthropoda > Malacostraca > Decapoda > Atyidae > Halocaridina > Halocaridina rubra. The sequence continues at coordinate 42,762 of JAXCGZ010011434.1, read as the reverse complement.
TATATATATATATATATATATATATATATATATATATATATATATATATATATATATATATACATATATATATATACATATATACATATATATATATATACATATATACATATATATATATATATATATATATATATATATATATATATATATATATATATATATATATATATATATATATATATATATATATATATATATATATATATATATATATATATATATATATATATATATATATATATATATATATATATATATATATATATATATATATATATATAAATATATATGATTCATATTTTCACATATGTAATGTGCTTATTAGGTTATTGTTGGGCCAGAATGAGATTGGGAGTTGAATTAAATGTGAAAATGGAGCCACTAGTGAGGTTGGTAAATCTGCAATATGACCATAGTGGCATTAAGGTAGAATGCATTCATTCCTAAGTATAGCAGAAATAAGCTATAAGGTCTGATTCCATTTAATCTTTTGTGGTGTAGTTGGTAGCGCCTTGGTTTAGTAATTTTAAGCCCTAGTTTCAAGTCCCGGTTGGGGTGAAAAATGATTCATGCTTTCATATATGTAATGTGCTTACTTAGTTAATGTTGGGCCCGAATGTCATTGGGAGTTGAATTGAATGCAAAAATGAAGTCACGAGTGAGGTTGGGGAATCTGTAATATGAACATAGTGGCATTCAGATAGAATGCAGTCATTCCTAAGTATAGCAGATATAAGCTATAAGGTCTGATGCATTTTTACCTTCTCTTGTGTAGTTGGTAACACCTTGACTTAGTAATTACAAGTCCTAGGTTCAACTCCCGGTCGGGGTAAAAAATTATATATGATTTCACATATGTAATGTGCTTATTTGGTTATTGTTGGGCCCGAATGAGATTGGGAGTTGAATTAAATGCAAAAATGAGGCCATAAGTGAGGTTGGCGAATCTGTAATATGAACATAGTGGCATTCAGATAGAATGCGTTCTTTCCTAAGTATAAGAGATATAAGCTATAAGGGCTGATTCCTTTTAACTTTCTCTGGTGTAGTTGGTAGCGCCTTGACTTAGCAATTACAAATCCTAGGTTCAAGTCCCGGTTGAGGTAAAAAATGATTCAAGTTTTCTTATATGGAATGTGCTTATTTGGTTATTGTTGGGCCAAAAGTAGATTTAGAGTTGAATTAAATGCAAAAAATGAGGCTACGAGCGAGGTTGATGAATCTGTAATGTGAAGATAGTGGCATTTAGATAGAATGCATTCACTCCTAATTATAGCAGATATAAGCAATAACGTCTTATTTCTTTTAACCTTCTAAGGTGTACTTGGTAGCACCTTGGTTTAGTAATTAAAACTCCTAGGTTCAAGTCCCGATTGGTGTAAAATATGATTCATGTTTTCACATATATAATGTGCTTATTTGGTTAATGTTGGGCCCAAATGATATTGGGAGTTGAATTAAATGCGAAAATGAAGAAACAAGTGAGGCTGGGTAATCTGTAATATAATCATAGTGGCAATCTGATAGAATGCGTTCATTCCTAAGTATAGCAGAAATAAGCTATAAGGTTTGATTACTTTTAACTTTCTGTGGTGTAGTTGGTAGCGCCTAGGTTTAGTAATTAAAAGTCCTAGGTTCAAGTCCCGGTCGGTAAAAATTATGATTCCTCTTTTCACATATGTAATGTGCTTATTTGGTTATTGTTGGGCCCGAATGAAATTGGGAGGGGAATTAAATGCGAAAATGAAACCACGAGTGAGACTGGGGAGTCTGCAATATGACCATAGTGGCATTCAGATAGAATGCATTCATTGCTATATATAGCAGATATAAGCTATAAGGGTTGATTCCTTTTAACTCTCTCTGGTGTAGTTGGTAGCGCCTTCCCTTAGCAATTACAAATCCTAGGATCAAGTCCCGTCCAGGGTAAAAATGACTTATGTTTTCACATAAGTATTGTGCTTATTTGGTTATTATTGGGCCCAAATTAGATTGGGAGTTGAATTAAATGTGAAAATGAAGCAACGAGTGATGTTGATGAATGTGTAATATGAAGATAGTGGCATTCAGATAGAATGCTTTCATTCCAAAGTATAGCAGATATAAGCAATAATGTCTGATTCCTTTTAACCTTCTAAGGTGTAGTTGGTAGTACCTTGGCTTAGCAATTATAAGTCCTAGGTTCAAGCTCCGATCGGGGTAAAAAATGATACATGTTTTTACATATTTAATGTGCTTATTTGGTTAATGTTATACCCGAATGAGATTGGGAGTTGAATTAAATGCAAAAATGAAGCCTCAAGTGAGGTTGGGTAATCTGTAATATAAACATAGTTGCATTCTGATAGAATGCATTCATTCCTAAGTATAGCAAAAAATAAGCTATAAGGTCTGATTCCTTTTAACCAACTGTGGTGCAGTTTGTAGTGTCTTGACTTAGTAATTATATGTCCTAGGTTCAAGTCCCGGTAGGGATAAAATATGATTCATGTTTTCATATATGTAATGTGCTGGTTTGGTTATTGTTGGGCCCGAATGAGATTTGGAGTTGAATTACATGCGAAAATGAGGCCACGAGTGAGATTGGGGAATCTGTCATATGAACATAGTGGCATTCATATAGAATGCCTTCATTCCTATGTATAGCAGATATAAGCTATAAGGGTTGATTCCTTTTAACTTTCTCTTGTGTAATTGGTAGCGACTTGCCTTAGCAATTACAAGTCCTAGGTTCAAGTCCCGACCGGGGTAAAAGTGATTCATGTTTTCACATATGTAATGTGCTTATTTGGTTAATGTTGGGCCCGAATGAGATTGGGAGTTGAATTAAATGCAAAAATGAGGCCACAAGTGAGATTGGCGAATCTGTAATATGAACATAGTGGCATTCAGATAGAATTCGTTCTTTTCTAAGTATAGCAGAAATAAGCTATTAGGGCTGATTCCATTTAACTTTCTCTGGCGTAGTTGGTAGCGCCTTGACTTAGCAATTACAAATCCTTGGTTAAAGTCTCGGGTGGGGTAAAAAATGATTCAAGTTTTCTTATATGGAATGTGCTTATTCGGTTTTTGTTGGGCCAAAATTAGATTTTTAGTTGAATTAAATGCAAAAAAAATGAGGCCACGAGTGAGGGTGATGAATCTGTAAAATAAAGATAGTGGCATTTAGATAGAATACATTCATTCCTAAGCATAGCAGATATAAGCAATAACGTCTGATTCCTTTTAACCTTCAAAGGTGTAGTTGGTAGCGCCTTGGTTTAGTAATTATAAGTCCTAGTTTCAAGTCCCGATCGGTGTCAAAAATTATTAATGTTTTCACATATTTAATGTGCTTATTTGGTTAATGTTGGGCCCGAATGAGATTGGGAGTTAAATTAAATGCAAAATTGAAGACACAAGTGAGGTTGGGTAATCTGTAATATGAACACAGTGGCATTCAGATAGAATGCGTTCATTTCTAAGTATTGCAGAAATAAGCTATAAGGTCTGATTCCTTTTAACTTTCTGTGGTGTAGTTGGTAGCACCTAGGTTTAGTAATGATAAGTCCTAGGTTCAAGCCCCTGTCGTGAAAAAATATGATTCATGTTTTCACATATGTAATGTGCTTATTTGGTTATTGTTGTGCCCAAATGAGATTGGGAGGTGAATTAAATGCGAAAATAAAGCCACGAGTGAGATTGGGGAATCTGTAATATGAACATAGTGGCATTCAGATAGAATGGGTTCATTTCTATGTATAGCAGATATAAGCTATAAGGGTTGATTCCTTTTAACTTTCTCTGGTGTTGTTGGTAGCACCTTGCCTTAGCAATTACAAATCCTAGGATTAAGTACTGGCCGGGGTAAAAATGATTTATGTTTTCACATATGTAATGTGCTTGTTTGGTTATTATTATGCTCAAATGAGATTTTGAGTTGAATTAAATGCAAAAATGGAGCCACAGTAGTGAGGTTGGGGAATTTGTAATATGAACATAGTGGCATTCAGATAGAATGCGTTCATTCCTAAGTATGGCAGATATAAGCTATAAGGTCTGATTCCTTTTAACCTTCTGTGGTGTAGTTGGTAGTTTCTTGACTTAATAATTATAAGTCTTAGGTTCAAGTCCCGATCGGGGTAGAAAATTTCATGTTTTCACATATGTAATGTGCTTATTTGGTTAAAAATGGACCCGAATAAGATTGGGAGTTGAATTAAATGCAAAAATTAACCACGAGTGAGGTTGGGAAATCTGTAATATGAAGATAGAGGCATTCAGATAGAATGCGTTCATTGCTAAGTATAGCAGATATAAGCTATAAGGTCTGATTCCTTTTAACCCTCTGTGGTGTAGTTGGTAGTTTTTTGACTTAATAATTATAAATCTTAGGTTCAAGTCCTAGTCGGGGTAAATAACGATTCATGTTTTTACATATGTAATGTGCTTATATGGTTATTGTTTGGACCGAATGAGATTGGGATTGAATTAAATGCAGAAATGAAGCCACGAGTGAGGATGGCGAATTTGTAATATTGCAGATACAAGCTATAAGGGCTGATTCCTTTTAATCTTCTGTGATGTAGTTGGTAGTTTTTTGACTTAATAATTATAAGTCTTAGGTTCAAGTCCTGATAGGGGTAAGAAATGATTCATGTTTTCACATATGTAATGTGCTTATTTGGTTATTGTTTGGACGGAATGGGATTGGGAGTTGAATTAAATGCGAAAATGTAGCCACGAGTGAGGATGGCGAATTTGTAATATGAACATTTTGGCATTCAGATACAATGCGTTCATTCTGATGTATAGCAGATATAAGCTAAAAGGTCTAATTCCCTTTAATTTTCTATTGTGTAGTTGGTATCGCCTTGAATTAGTAGTTATAAGTCCTAGGTTCTAGTCCCTTTCTGGGTGATAAATCATTCATGTTTTCACATATGTAATTTGTTTATTTGGTTATTTTTGGGCCCGATTGCGATTGGTAGTTGAATTAGATGCGAAAATGAAGCCACGAGTGAGGTTGGGGAATCTGTAATAAGAACTTAGTGGCATTCAGATAGAATTCATTCATTCTTAAGTATGGCAGATGTAAGCTATAAGGTCTGATTTCTTTCAACCCTTTGTTGTGTAGTTGGTAGCACCTTGACTTAGTAATTATATGTCCTAGGTTCAAGTCCCTGTTGGCATAAAAAAGGATTCATGTTTTCACATATGTAATGTGCTTATTTGGTTATTGTTGGGCCTGAATGAGATTGGTAGTGGATTAAAATGCGAAAATGAAGCCACAAGTGAGGTTGGGAAATCTGTAATATGAATATAGTGTTCATATTACAGATTCCTCAATCTCACTCGTGGCTTCATTTTCACATTTAATTCAACTCTAATCTCACTCGGGCCAAACAATAACTAAATAAGCGGATTACTTATGTGAAAACATGAATAATTTATCACCCAGACAGGGACTAGAGTCTAGGATTTATAACTACTAAGTCAAGGCGATACTAACTACACAACAGAAAATTAAAAGGAATCAGACCTTATAGCTCATGTCTGCTATACTTAGGAATGAACGCATTCTTTCTGAATGCCCCTATGTTCATATTACAGATTCGCCATCCTCTCTCGTGGCTTCATTTTCTCATTTAATTCAACTCCCAATCTCATTCGGTCCCAACAATAGTCAAATAAATATATTACATATGTGAAAACCTGAATCATATTTTACCCCGACTGGAACTTGAACCTAGGACTTATGATTTTTAAGTCAGGAAACTAACAACTACACCACAGAAGGTTAAAAGGAATAAGATCTTATACCTAATATCTGCCATACATAGGAATGAACGCATTCTATCTGAATACGTCTATGATCATATTACAGATTCCACAACCTCTCTCGTGGCTTCATTTTCGCATTTAATTCAACTCCCTATCTCATTCGGGCCCAGCAATAACCAAATAAGCACATTACATATGTGAAAACATGAATAATTTTTTACCCCGACCGGGACTTGAACCTAGGACTTGTAATTACAAAGTCAAGGCGCTTCCAACTACAACAGAGATGATTAAAAGAAATACAAAAAAAAAAAAAAAACATTTATTTCCATTTTGTACAAAGGTTATTCTACATTAATAGTAACTTATAAGTAGACATGTAATTAAACTAATAAATAAGAGGGTTAGACATATAGTTAAATTAAATGTAGCTTTCATAGGAAATACTAATGCTGTAATAAAAATGTTAACAATAATGTTAATAATAAAGTAGTAAGTATGCCACTAGATACAGGATCGTTATTATTGGCATCATTTCCATATTTGTTTCCTTACAATGAGAATAATTAGTTCTTAATGAGCAGCAACTATTTGTCCAAAAGAAAACTATATAGTTTGCCTTTGAAAGCTGTGAAGGAGGATGCATTTTTAAGATGCTCTGGAATATTATTCCAGAGTGTTGGCCCTTTGATAGTGATCATCTTTGAACATGCTTCTGTGTTTGTTCTGTGAATAAAGAGCTCACTGCTCTGTCTTGTGTTGGTTCCTCTTATATCCCTGACTGCTTTTAAATCAAATAGCCAGCTAGGATTATGATGGTCCAAAATTTTGAATACAAAAACATAAATAGCATAATCGACCTTATTTTCAGACCTTATAACTTATATCTGCTATACTTAGGAATTAACGCATTCTAACTGAATCCCACTATGTTCACATTACAGATTCGCCATCCTCACTCGTGGCTTCATTTTCTCATTTAATTCAACTCCCAATCTCATTCGGTCTAAACAATAGCTAAATAAACACATTACATATGTGAAAACATGAATCATTTTTTACCCCATCTGGGACTTGGACCTAAGACTTATAATTGTTAAGTCAAAAAACAAACAACTACACCACAGAAGGTTAAAAGGAATCAGACCTTATAGCTTATATCTGCCATAGTTAGGAATAAACGCATTCTATCTGAATTCCACTATGTTCATTTTACTGATTCCCCAACCTCACTTATGGCTTCATTTTCGCATTTAATTCAATCCCAATCTCATTCGGGTCCAAAATAACTTAATAAGCACATTACATAAGTGAAATTATGAATAATTTTCTACCCCAACAAGAACTTGAACCTAAGACTAATAATTACTCAGTCAAGGCTCTACCAACTACACCACAGAAGGTTAAAAGAAATCACACCTTATACCTCTTTTCTGCTATGCTTAGGAATGAACGCATTCTATCTGAATTCCACTATGTTCATATTACAGATTTCCCAAACTCATTCGTGGCTTCATTTTTGCATTTAATTCAACTCCCAATCTCTTTCAGGCCAAACAATTACACGTTAAGCACATTACATATGGGAAAGCATGAATCATTTCTTACCCCATCCAGAACTTGAACCTATGACTTATAATTACTAAGGCAAGTCACTATCAACTACGCCACAGAAGGTTAAATGGAATCAGACCTTATAGCTTATATCTGCTATACTTAGGAATGAATGCATTCTATCATTCGTGTGAAACAATAACCTAATAAGCAAATTACATATGTGAAAATATGAATATTTTTTTCCCCACCGGGACTTGAACCTAGGAAGTATAATTACCAACCACTCTACAGAAGGTTAAAAGGAATCAGACCTTATAGCTTATCTGCTATACTTAGGAATGAACGCATTCTATCTGTATGCCACTATGTTCATATTACAGATTCTCCAACATTACACGAGGCTTCATATTCGCATCTAATTCAACTCTAAATCTTATTCGTTCCCAATATTAACCAAATAAGCACATTACATATGTGAAAACGTGAATCATTATTTACCCGACAGCGATTTGAACCTAGAACTCATAATTACTAAAACAAGGTGCTACCAACTACACCACAGAAGGTTAAAAGGAATCAGACCTTATAACTTAATTCTGCTATACTTAGGAATGCATCCATTCTATCTGAATGCAATATGTTCATATTACAGATTAACCAAAATCATATGTGGCTCCATTTTTGCATTTAATTCAACTCCCAATCTCATTCTGGCCCAACAATAACCAAATATGCACATTACATATGTGAAAATATGAATAATTTTTCACCCCAAACGGGACTTCAACCTAGGAGATATAATTACTAAGTCAAGGCGATACTAGCTAGACCACAGATTATTGAAAGGAATGACACCGTATAGCTTATATCTGCTATATTTAGGAATGAATGCATTCTATCTGAATGCCACTATGTTCATATTACAGATTACACAATCTTAATCATGGCTTCATTTTCACATTTAATGCAACTCCCAATCTCATTCGGGACCAACAAAAGCCAAATAAGCACATTGCATATGTGAAAACATGAATCATTTTTTACCCTGACTGGGACTTCAATCCAGGAATTTTAATTAATAAGTCCAGGCGCCACCAACTACATCACAGAAGGTTAAAAGGAATCAGACCTTATAGCTTATATCTGCTATCCTTAGGAATGAACGCATTGTATCTGAATGCTACTATTTCCAAATCAGAGATCCACCAACCTCACTCGTCTCCTCGTTTTCGCATTTAATTCAACTGCCAATCTCATTCCGGCCCAACAATAACCAAATAATCACATTACATCTGTGAAAGCATGAATCATTTTCTACCCCAACCAGGACTTGATCCTAAGACTTATAATTACTAAGTCAACACGCTACCAACTACACCACAGAAGATTAAAAGAAATCAGACCTTATAGCTCTTATATGCTATTCTTAGGAATGAACGCATTAAATCTGAATTCCACTAATTTCATATTACACATTTCCCAACCTCACTCATGGTTCATTTTCACATTTAATTCAAATATCCATCTCTTTCAGGCCAAACAATAACCAAATACGCACATTATATATGTGAAAATATGAATAATATCTTTCCCCAACCAGGAATTGAACCTATGATTTATAATTACTAGGTCAAGGCACTACCAACTACACCATAGACACAGAAGGTTAAAAGGAATTAGCCCTTATAGCTTATATCTGCTATACTTAGGAATGAATGCATTCTATCAGAATTCCACTATGTTCATATTCCAGATTCCCCAAACTCACATGTGACTTCATTTTTGCATTTAATTCAACTCCCAATCTCATTTGGGCCCAACAGTAACCAAATAAGCACATTACATATGTGAAAACATGAATAATTTTCTACCTTGAGCGGAACGTGAACCTAGAACTTATAATTACTAAGTCAAGGCGCTACTAACTACACCACAGATGGCTAAAAGGAATCAGACCTTATAGCTTATATCTGCTATTCTTAGGAATGAATGCATACTAAGTCAAGGCTCTACCACCTACACCACAGAAGGTTAAAAGAAATCAGACCTTATACCTCTTTTCTGCTATGCTTAGGAATGAACGCATTGTATCTGAATTCCACTATGTTCATATTACAGATTTCCCAACCTCATTAGTGTCTTCATTTTTGCATTTAATTCAACTCTCAATCTCTTTCAGGCCAAACTATAACACCTTAATCACATTACATATGTGAAAGCATGAATCATATCTTACCCCATCCAGAACTTGAACCTATGACTTATAATTACAAAGGCAAGGCACTATCAACTACACCACAGATGGTTAAAAGGAATCAGACCTTATAGCTTATATCTGCTATACTTAGGAATGAATGCATTCTATCTGAATGCCACTATGTTCATATTGCAGATTCCAAAACCTCTCTCGTGGCATAATTTTCACATTTAATTAAACTCCCAGTCTCATTCGGGCAAAACAATAACCTAATAAGCATATTTCATATGTGAGAACATGAATATTTTTTTATCCCGACCGGGACTTGAACCTAGGAAGTATAATTACTAAACCAAGCCGCTACCAACCATTACACAGAAGGTTAAAAGGAATCAGACCTTATAGCTTATATCTGCTATACTTAGGAATGAACGCATTCTATCTGAATGCCACTATGTTCATATTACAGACTCTCCAACATTACACGAGGCTTCATATTCGCATCTAATTCAACCCTAAATCTTATTCGGGCCCAAGATTAACCAAATAAGCACATTACATATGTGAAAACATGAATAATTTTCTACCTTGAGCGGAACGTGAACCTAGAACTTATAATTACTAAGTCAAGGCGCTACTAACTACACCACAGTTGGCTAAAAGGAATCAGACCTTATAGCTTATATCTGCTATTCTTAGGAATGAATGCATACTAAGTCAAGGCTCTACCACCTACACCACA
>JAXCGZ010011434.1:0-27500 GCA_037179515.1 Halocaridina rubra | reverse complement strand
GCATTGTGTTTTACTTTTGTTAATTAACAGCCCAATTTCTTGAAAATAGGTTTTAATTATTGACAGAGTGTTTTCTGCTCTTAAAGTTAGTTCTGGGAGATATTAATATCACCACTAAAGAGTAGTTGAGTGTCATCTGCATATTGTACGACTAGTCATTCAGAAATTAAAGAAGATAGATCATTTACGTAAATGGAGAAGAGGATAGGACCAAGTACCGATCCCTGTGGAACACCAAATGATACATTTTTTGGCATAGACATAATGCTGTTAAGACGTATAGACTGTTTGCGATTAGATAGATACTCTCTAAACCAGCTAGGATCAATACTTAGGTTAGTACATTTTCGTATAAGAATTTCATGGTTTACACTGTCGAAGGCTTTTGATAAGTTTAATAATTTTGAGATATTTTTTTTCATATATACTATTATAGATACCATTCGTAACTTTGAGCAGTGCAGTTTCCGTCGAGAGTTGCGGTATGAAACCATGTTGATTAATAGATAACAGTATATTTGACTCTAAATATGACATAAGTTGGCATACAACAATTTTTTCTAATATTTTAGAAAAAATGGGTAGCAGGGAAATGGGACGATAATTTGTCACATCTCTGTCCCCCTTTTTATGCAGAGGTATTACATGTGATTTTTTCGAAGAGTCAGGAAACCTTCTAGTAACAATGGAAGTGTTCATAATAGTTAGAATATAAGATACAATCATAGGTAAAGCATCTCTGATGAACTGAAATGGTATACCATCTGGACCATAAGAGCCAGAGTTTCTTAGGATCTTTATGGTAAGAATTAGGGTAGCACAATCGATAGATTTTATCTTGAAGTACTCTCTTGTGTTACATTGGAAGAATTGTCCTTTAAGCAATTACTCATATTCACTGAGTTTATGTTTTCTTGTGTTTTCTCATATGTATTTTTGTCAACGTTAGCAAAATAGTTATTAAAGTTTTCCGCTATGTCTTTCAACTCCATAATATTTCCATAACTGTCTGAGGTAGTCTTTTCATTTGGTATCATGCTTCTTAACATTTACCATGTTGCTGCTGTATCATGTCTAGAGTCATTAAACTGTTTCTTGTAAAAGTCTTTTTACTTACATTGATGAGAGATCTGACACGTTTCTTTTCTGTTTTATAACGTTCTCGGAGAGTCATATCTTATCTATTAATTTTTAGCGCTTTTTGTATTTGATTTCTGATTTGCATTGCCTCTTTGATGTCATTAGTTAGCCAGGGGCTGAGGAGCAAGTAATTTCTCTTGTTGCAATGGGTGCACAACTATTTAAGCATTCAGGAAAGACTTTTGTTAGGATCTCAACCTGCAAATCGACGTAATCTGCATTTTTAATTGTGTTAAGTGAATTTGTGTTGTTGATTAATGTTTCACAAAAGATATCAGGGGAGTAATTTTTTTGACACCGGAATGTCTTGAAGAAAGGCTTCCTTTTGGGCTTGTTTATGTTTAGCATAGCAATGTTCAGCTCTTGGTCTGCAATTGGGCAGGGGACTACGTCCCAGTAGGGTATACTTTCCACTTTATTTGTTATTATCAGATCTATAAGAGTCCTAGAATTAGGGGTTATGCGGGTTGGTTTTGTCCCTATTTGTGTTAAATTCACAGTGTTGATCACCCTTTTCATTTTGTTACCTGCTGAGAGTAAGTCATCATTAAAGTCACCAAGTATGTATATGTGATTATGGCGCACACAGATATTTCTGAATGTTTCTAGCAGATGATTGAATGAACTGGTAGGTGCTTTATGGTAACGGTAAACACACCCTACAATAAAAGATGGAAGTTTCTGATACTGCAGAGTGATCCATAAATCTTCGAGCTCTTCAATTTTTTTCTAAACCTGTGGTTATTTCTGATGCACTAAGATAATTTCTAACATAAATACAGCCGCCACCCACTCGGCCACGGTCATTGTGAAATATTTTAAACTCTGTGATATTCACATATTTATTTTCAGTTGTAGGAGGAAGTCAAGTTTCACTTACACAGAGGATGTCTATGTTGTAGTCTTTTGTTAGCATTATTATTTCCTCAGAATGAGCGAGAAGGGACTGAGCGTTCACATGTACTAATGTTACATTCTTACCATGTTTCATCAAGGTGGTGTCCATAGTCATAGTTGTAGTTTATTCTTGGAAATGTCCATGATGTTTTTCGACTGTGTGATTTTGCTGGGAATTCATCATTATAGTGTGTTCTGAGGTTAGCCCATGGATCCTGGTGTGTGTACCTGCCATTGGATGGGTAACACTGATTTGAGTACACGCCATGGTATGGTTGGACCTTCCCAAAGTTTGTATGCCTAGGTGAGTGTTTAGGGTTGTAAGAGCCATCTCTCCAGAAGAAGTCTCTTGTGCGTGGACGGTGATAAGAGTGGTTTGTATTGTGTCTCTTTCTGTAGTCTCGCTGATAGGGGATTGTTTCATAAGCTCTTTACTGTTTATTTTGGTATGACTGTAGTTTGGGATATTTTGTAGATAACCCAGGTTGTGTCCATTGTGTGCCCCTGCGAAATGGCTGGACAAGCCATTCAGTTTACAAACTGATTCAGTTTGTAAGGCACATATTCAAATCCTTTTGATATCGTTATTGTGAAAGAGACCCAATTTGGTTTGCTAAAAAGCTCCTTAATCAATACTTTTTCAGAGGAAATGCCTTGATTTGTCAATATATTACGTATATCTCTCTCAAAGGGGTTGCCAGGAATGCGAATATATATTTGAGCTGTAACCCTTGCACTTGCTTTATTGGGTAACTGTGGCTGTGGGGAAGAGGATTTCTATGGAATGTTTAGATTAGAGACTGCTGCTATTTTGTCTTTTCTGTTTTCTTCATTATTTTGTAGCCTATTGCTGGGTTGGTTATTTGTTCTGGAAGGTGTAATTTGGTTGTCCTGGTTATTGATAGTTGCTGTGTTGTTAGGAGTAGTGGAGATTGGCTCTATATCTTCTTCGCTGTTTTGCAACCCTTTACCAGGTTGGTTATTTGTGCTGGGAAGAATCTTGTTCTGGTTAGTGCCTGTTGTTGTGTTGTTTGGAGTTCTGGTAGTTATCAAATATATATAAATATATTTATACATTGATAAATAGGAAATTATATCTTTTTTAATTTCATTGTCACTATATTATTAGTGAACTTTAAAATGTCATATTAATGCATGGGGCAAGATAGGCCGCATACAAAATAGCTGTTGTTTCATCACTATTTTGTAAGCTGTTACTGAGTTGATTATTTATGCTAGATGGTGTATTCAGAAGATCTTAAAAGGGAAACAGACCTTACAGATAATATTCATATCTGCTATACTAGGAATGAACGCATTCTATCTGAATGCCACTATGTTCACATTACAGATATATCAACCTCATTCGTGACTTCATTTTCGCATTTAATTCAACTCCCAATCTCATGCGGGCTCAACAATAACCAAAGAAGCACATTACATACGTGAAAACATGAATAATTTTTTAACCCAACTGGGACTTGAACCTGTGACTTATAATTACTAAGTCGAGGCGCTACCAACTACACTTAAGAAGGTTAAAAGGAAGCAGACTTTATGACTTATATCTACTATACATAACAAACAAACAAACAAACAAACATTTATTTCCATTTTGTACAATGGTTATTCAACAGGAATGAACGCATTCTATCTGAATGCCACTATGTTCATATTACAGATTCCCCAACCTCACTCGTGGCTTCATTTTCGCATTTAATTCAAATCCCAGTCTCATTCGAGTCCAACAATAACCAAATAAGCACACTACATATGTGAAAACATGAATCAATTTTTACCAAAACCGCGACTTGAACCTAAGACTAATAATTACTAAGTCAAGGCACTACCAACTACACCGCAGAAGGTTAAAAGGAATCAGACCTTATAGTTTATATCTGCTATACTTAGGAATGAACTCATTCTATCTGAATGCCATATTGTTCATATTACAGATTCCCCAACCTCACGCGTTGCTGCATTTTCGCATTTAATTCAACTCCCAATTTCATTAGGGCCCAATAATAACCAAATAAGCACATTACATATGTGAAAACATGAATCATTTTTCACCCCGACCGGGACATGAACCTAGGACTTATAATTACTATGTTATGGCGCTACCAACTACACCACAGAAGGCTAAAATGAATCAGACCTTATAGCTTATATCTGCTATAATCAGGAATGAAAGCATTCTATCTGAATGTCACTATGTTTATATTTCAGATTCCCCAACCTCACTAGTGGCTTCATTTTTGTATTCAAGTCAAATCCAAATCTCTTTCGGGCCCAAAAATAATCAAAGAAGCACATTACATATGTGAAAACATAAATATTTTTTTACCCAAACCGGGACTTGAACTAGGACTTATAATTACTAAGCCAAGGCACTATCAATTCACCACAGAAGGTCAAAAGGAATCAGACCTTATAATTCATATCTGCTATACTTAGGAATTAATGCATTCTATCTGAATGCCAATATGTTCATATTACAGATTCCCCAATCTCCACCCGTGGCTTCATTTTCGCGCTTGATTCAACTCCCAATCTCATTCGGGCCCAACAATAATCAAATGATCATGTTTTCACATACGTAATGTGCTTATTTGGTTAGTGTTGGCCCGAATGAGATTGGGAGTTGAATTAAGTGTGAAAATGAAGCCACGAGTGAGGTTGGGGAATCTGTAATATGAACATAGTGGCATTCATTTAGAATGCGTTCATTCCTAAGTATAACAGATATAAGCTATAATGTCAGATTTCTTTTAATCTTTTGTGGTGTAGTTGCTAGCGCCTTGACTTATTAATTATAAGTCCTAGGTTCAAGTCCAGGTTGGGATAAAAAATGATTCATATTTTCACATATGCAGTGTGCTTATTTGGTTAATGTTGGGACGGAATGAGATTGGGAGTTGTGTTATATTCGAAAATAAAGCCACGAATGAGGTTGGGGAATCTGTAATATGAACATAGTGACATTCATATAAAATGTGTTCGTTCATTCCTAAGTATAGCAGATATAAGCTGGAAGGTCTGATTCATTTTAACCTTCTGTGGTGTAGTTAGTAGCACCTTGACTTAGTAATTATAAGTCATAGCTTCAAGTCCCGGTCGAGGTAAAATATGATTCATGTTTTCACATTTGTAATGTGCTTATTTGGATATATATATATATATATATATATATATATATATATATATATATATATATATATATATATATATATATATATATATATATATATATATATATATATATATATATATACATTTATATATATATATATATATATATATATATATATATATATATATATATATATATATATATCATATATATATATATATATATATATATATGTATATATATATATATATATATATATATATATATATATATATATATATATATATATATATATATATATATATATATATATATATATATATATATATATATATACATATATATGTATATATATATATATATATATATATATATATATATATATATATATATATATATATATATATATATATATATATATATATATATATATATATATATATATATATATATATATATATATATATATATATATATATATATATATATATATATATATATATATATATATATATTTCAACATCAGAGAATAATTTTAAGGTTTAAAGACATTTTGCATCAGATATCAACTTTGATGAATTGCATCGAGAGATTAAACTCCAATGGAGGTACAAGTGTCTTCGCTGGATGCTATCTTCAACATGAAGCATCAAGCGAAGACACATGTACCTCCATGGGAGTGGAATCTCTCGATGTAATTCTTCAATGTTTATATCTGAAACAAACTGTCTTCAAACCTCAAAATTCTTCTCTTTTGCTCAACTATAATGTAAATGTTCCAGAGTTACCTTCCTTTTCAAGATATATATATATATATATATATATATATATATATATATATATATATATATATATATATATATATATATATATATATATATATATATATATATATGAATCATTTTTTCCTTAACCGGGACTTGAAGCTGGGACTTATAATTACTAAGCCAAGGTGCTACCAACTACACCAAGCAAAACAAACAAACAAACAAACATTTATTTCCATTTTTGTACAATGGTTATTCTTCTCAAAAATAAAAGTAACTTATAAGCAAACATGCAATTGAACTAATAAGTAAGAGGGTAATACATACAGTTAAAATACATGTAGCTTTCATAGAAAATAGTAATGATGTAATAAAAATGTTAACAATAATGTTAATAATATAGTAATAATAACACAGGATACAGTATCGTTAGTATCGTCATCATTACCATATTTGTTTTCTTTTCAATGAGAATAATTAGTTCTTAACTTAGAGAACAGAGAAGTCGATATCAGTTTACATATAGAGAGGCTAGTGTTAAGGAAAATTGTATTAAATCATTAAGTTTACTTTATATGTGAGCAGCAACTATTTGTCCAAAAGAAAACTATAAACTTTGCCTTCGAAAGCTGTGAAGGCGGATACATTTTTAAGATGCTCTGGAATATTTTTCAAGAGTGTTGGCTCTTTAATGGTGATCATCTTTGAACCTGCTTCTGTGTTTGTTCTCTGAATAAAGGGCTCACTGCTCTGTCTTGTGTTGGTTCCCCTTATATCCCTGACTGTTTTTAAATCAAATAGCCAGCTAGGATAATGATGGTCCAAAATTTGTTATACAAAAACATAAATAGGATAAGCAACCTTGTTTTCTGCCCGCAGCCACCCAAGTTTATTGAGAGCTGGTGTGATGTGGTAATATTTTCGTATTCCTCCCAAGGCAACTCGAGCTGCAAAAATAATATGCTTCTCTATTCTGTTTATCTGAATTGTAGTGGTAGCTCCCCAAACAGTTGTGCAGTAATTAATGTGACTTAAGGCTACAACAGTTATTTGAGGGGTAGTCTCAAAATTGTCTTTTATACATGATAAGTACATTAATGTTCCTGTAACCTTTTTGCAGACTTTATCTATGTGCTAATCAAACAACATGTAGTTATCAAAGTGAATGACTAGGTTTTTTACTGTTTTGCTAGGTATAATAATATTGTCGCAAAAATTAATTGTTGTGTTTTCTGGAATTTGTGTTATATGGAGCCTTGAACCAATAAAAAAAAAAAAAAAAAAAAAAAAAAAAACATTTATATAAACATGCATTGTGTTTTACTTTTGTTAATTAACAGCCCAATTTCTTGAAAATAGGTTTTAATTTTTGACAGAATGTTTTCTGCTCTTAAGGTTAGCTCTTGGAGATTATTAATATCACCACTCTTATTTATTAGTTTAATTACATGTCTACTTATAAGTTACTATTAATGTTGAATAACCATTGTACAAAATGGAAATAAATGTTTGTTTGTTTGTTTGTTTGTTTGTTATTGTACGACTAGACAGTCAGAAATGAAAGAAGATAGATCATTTACTTAAATGGCGAAGAGGATAGGACCAAGTATTGATTCCTGTGGAACACCAAATGATACATTTTTTGGCATAGAGATAATGCTGTTAAGACGTATAGATTGTTTGGGATTAGATAGATACTCTCTAAACCAGCTCGGATCAATATTTAGGCTAGTACATTTACGTATAAGAATTTCATGGTTTACGCTGTCGAAGGCTTTTGATAAGTCTACTAATACAAGCAGAAATATTTTTTTCATATCTATATTATTATAAATATTCTTTGTAACTTTGAGCAGTGCAGTTTCCGTCGAGAGTTTCGGTATGAAACCATTTTGATTAATAGATAATAGTATATTTGACTCTAAATATGACATAAGTTGGCATGCAACAATTTTTTTTAATACTTTAGAGAAAATGGGTAGCAGGGAAATGGGACGATAATTTGTCACATCTTCTCTGTCCCCCTTTTTATGCAGAGATATTACATATGATTTTTTCCAAGAGTTAGGAAACTTTTTAGTAATAATGGAAGTGTTCATAATAGTTAGAATATAAGATACAGTCATAGGTAAAGCATCTCTGATGAACTGAAATGGTATACCATCTGGACCATAAGAGCCAGAGTTTCTTAGGATCTTTATGGTAAGAATTAGGGTAGCACAATCGATAGAATTTATCTTGAAGTACTCTCTTGTGTTACATTGGAAGAATTGTCATTTTAGCAATTACTCATATTCACAGAGTTTATGTTGTCTTGTGTTTTCAAATATGTATTTTTGTCAACGTTAGCAAAATAGTTATTAAAGTTTTCCGCTATGTCTTTCAACTCCATAATATTTCCATAACTGTCTGAGGTAGTCTTTTCATTTGGTATCATGCTTCTTATCATTTACCATGTTGCTGCTGTATCATGTCTAGAGTCATTAAATTGTTTTTTATAAAAGTCTTTTTACTTACATTGATGAGAGATCTGACACGTTTCTTTTCTGTTTTATAACGTTCTCGGAGAGTCATATCATATCTATTAATTTTTAGCGCTTTTTGTATTTGATTTCTGATTTGTCTTGCCTCTTTGATGTCATTAGTTAGCCAGGGGACTGAGGGGCAAGTTATTTTTCTTGTAACAATGGGTGCACAACTATCTAAGCATTCAGGAAAGACTTTTGTTAGAATCTCAATCTGCAAATCGACGTAATCTGTGTTTTTAATTGTATTAAGTGCATTTGTAATGGGAGTAATTTTTTTGACGCTGGAATGTCTTGAAGAGAGGCTTCCTTTTTTGGCTTGTTAATGCTTAGCATAGCAATGTTCAGCTCGTGGTCTGCAATTGGGCAGGGAACTACGTCCCAATAGGGGCTACTTTCCACTTTATTTGTTATTATCAGATCTATAAGAGTCCTAGAATTAGGGGTTATGCGGGTCGGTTTTGTCCCTATTTGTGTTAAATTCACAGTGTTGATTACCCTTGTCATTTTGTTATCTGCTGAGAGTAAGTCATCATCAAAGTCACCAAGTATGTATATGGGTTTATGGCGCACACAGATATTTCTGAATGTTTCTAGCAGATGATTGAATGAACTGTTAGGTGCTTTAGAGTAACGGTAAACACACCCTACAATGAAAGATGGAAGTTTCTGATACTGCAGAGTGATCCATAAATCTTCGAGCTCTTCAATTTTCTCTAAACCTGTGGTTATTTCTGATGCACTAAGATAATTTCTAACAAAATTACAGATGCCACCCACTCGGCCACGGTCATTGTGAAATATTTTAAACTCTAGGATACTCACATATTTATTTTCAGTTGTAGGAAGAAGGAAAGTTTCACTTACACAGAGGATGTCTATGTTGTAGTCTTTTGTTAGCATTATTATTTCCTCAAAATGAGCGAGAAGGGACTGAGCGTTCACATGTACTAATGTTTCATTCTTACCATGTTTCACCAGGGTGGTACCCATAGTCATAGTTGTAGTTTGTTCTTGGAAGTGCCCATGATGTGTTTCGACTGTGTGATTCTGCTGGGAATTCATCATTATAGTGTGTTCTGAGGTTACCCCATGGATCCTGGTGTGTGCACATGCCATTAGATGGCTAACACTGATTTGAGTACATGCCATGGTATGATCGGGCCTTCCCAAAGTTTGTATGCCTACGTGAGTGTCTAGGGTTGTAAGAGCCATCTCTCCAGAAGAAGTCTCTTGTGCATGGACGGTGATAAGAAAGGTTTGTATTGTGTCTCTTTCTGTAGTCTCGCTGATAGGGGATTGTTTCATAAACTCTTTACTGTTTATTTTGGTATGACTGTAGTTTGGGATATTTTGTAGATAGCCCAGGTTTGTGTCCATTGTTTGCCCCTGCGAAATGGCTGGACAATTGTGCCTGTAGACCATTGATTCAGTTTGTAAGGCACATATTCAAATCCTTTCGACATCGTTATTGTAAAGGAGACCCAATTTGGTTTGCAAGAATGGTCCCTAATCAAGACTTCTTCAGAGGGAATGCCTTGATTTGTCAATATATTACGTATATCTCTCTCAAAGGGGTTGCCAGGAATGCGAATATATATTTGAGCTGTAACCCTTGCACTTGCATTATTGGGTAATTGTGGCTGTGAGGGAGACTTATAGCAGAGAGTGTTGTTAGGAGTAGTGGAGATTGGCTCTATATATTCTTCGCTGTTTTGCAACCCTCTACCAGGTTGGTTATTTGTGCTGGGAAGAATCTTGTTCTGGTTAGTGCCTGTTGTTGTGTTGTTAGAAGTGAGGAAGGACCCTGTTGTTTCATTACTATTTTGTAAGCTGTTACTGAGTTGATTATTTATGCTAGATGGTGTATTCAGAAGATCTTAAAAGGGAAACAGACCTTACAGCTTATGTTCATATCTGCTATACAAGGAATGAATGCATTCTATCTGAATGCCACTATGTTCACATAATAGATTCCCCAACCTCACTCGTTACTTCATTTTAGCATTTATTTCAACTCCCAGTCTCATTCGGGCCCAACAATAACCAAATAAGCACATTACATATGTGAAAACATGAATCATTTTTAACCCCAACTGGGACTTGAACCTAGGACTTATAATTACTAAGTCAAAGCACTACCAACTACACCACAAAAGGTTAAAAGGAATCAGACCTTATAGCTTATATCTGCTATACTTAGGAATGAACGCATTCTATCTGAATGCAACTATCTTCATATTACAAATATAACAAATTCACTCATGGCTTCATTTTCACTTTTATTTCAACTCCCAATCACCATCGTACCGACCTATAACCAAATAAGCATATTACATAACTGAAAACATGAATCATATTTTACCCAGTCCGGGACTTGAACCTTGGATTTATAATTACTAGATGAAGGTGCTACTAGCTACACCACTGAAGTTTTAAAGGAATCAGGCCTTATAGCTTATATCTGCTATACTTAGGAATGAACGCATTCTATCTGAATGCCACTATATTCATATTATAGAATTCGCCAACCACACTCGTGGATTCATTTTCGCATTTAATTTAGCTCCCAATCACTTTCGGGAACAACAATAACCAAATAAGCATATTATATATTCAAAAGCATGAAGCATTTTTTACCCTAACTGGGACTTGAACCTAGGACTTATAATTACTAAGTCCATGCGCCACCAACTACACCACCCAAGGTTGAAAGGAATCAGACCTTATAGGTTATATCTGCTATATTTAGGAATGAACGCATTCTCTGTGAATGCCATTTTGTTCATGTTACAGATTCTCCAACCCCACTCATGGCTTCATTTTCATATTTATTTCAACTCTCATTCTCATTCAGGCCCATCAATAACCAAATAAGCACATTACATATGTGAAAACATGAATCATTTTTTTACCTGACCGGGACTTGAACCTAGGATTTATAATTACTAAGTCAAGGCGCTACCAACTACACCAAAAAAGGTTAAAAGGAATCAGACCTTATAGTTTATATCTGCTATACTTAGGAATGAACGCATTCTATCTGAATGTATATATGTTCATATTACAGATTTTCCAACCTCACTCTTGGTTTAATTTTTGCATTTAATTTAAATCCCAATCTCATTTGGGCCCAACAATAACCAAATAAGCACACTACATATGTGAAAACATGAATCATTTTTTGCCCCGACCTGGAGTTGATCCTAGGACTTATAATTATTAAGTCACTAATAACTACACCACAGAAGGTTTAAAGGAATCAAACCTTATAGCTTATATCTGCTATACTTAGGAATGAACGCATTCTATCTGAATGCGACTATGGTCATATTACAGATTCCCCAACCTCACTCGTGGCTTCATTTTCGCATTTAATTAAACTCCCAATCACATTATGGCAAAACAATAACCAAATATGTGCATTACATATATGAAAACGTGAATCATTTTTTACCCCGAATGGGACTTAAACCTAAGACCTATAATTACTAAGTCATGGCGCTACCAACTACACCACAGAAGGTTTAAAGGAATCACACATTATAGCTTATATCTGCTGTGCTTAGGAATGAATGCATTATATCTGAATGCCACTAATTCATATTACAGATTCCCCAATCTCATTCGTGGCTTCATTTTCACATTTAGTTCAACTTCCAATCTCCATCGTGCCGAACTAAAACAAAATAAGCACATAACATAACTAAAAACATGAATAACTTTTTAACCCGGCTGGGGCTTGAACCTAGGATTTATATTTACTAAGTGAAGGTGCTACGAACTACACCACTGAAGTTTAAAAGGAATTACCCCTTATAGCTTATATCTGCTATACTTAGGAATGAATGCATTGTATCTGAATGCCACTATGTTCATATTATAGATTCCCCAACCACTCTCGTGGATTCATTTTCACATTTAATTCAACTCCCAATCTCAATCAGGCCCAACAGAAACCAAATAAGCACATTATATATGTGAAAACATGAATCATTCTTTACCCCAACCGGGACTTGAACCTAGAACTTATAATTACTAAGTCAAGGTGCTAACAACTACACCACAGAAGGTTAAAAGGAATCAGATAAGCTTATATCTGCTATACTTAGGAATGAACACATACTATCTGAATGCCACTATGTTCATGTTACAGATTCCCCAACCTCACTTGTGGCTTCGTTTTCGCATTTAATTCAACTCCCAATCTCATTCGGGCCCAATAATAACCAAATAAGCACATTACATATGTGAAAAATTAAATAATTTTTTATCTTGACTTGGACTTCAACCTAGTACTTATTATTATTAAGTGAAGACTCTACCAACTACACCACATAAGGTAAAGAGGAATCAGACCTTATAGCTTATATCTGCTATACTTAGGAATGAGCTCATTCTCTCTGAATGCCATTATGTTCATGTTACAGATTCCCCAACCTCACTCGTGGCGTCATTTTCATATTTATTTCAACTCTTATTCTCATTCAGGTTCATCAATAACCAAATAAGCACATTACATATGTGAAAACATGAATCATTTTTTTCCTGACTGGGACTCGAACCTAGGATTTATAATAACTAAGTCAAGGCACTACCAACTACACCACAGAAGGTTAAAAGGAATCAGACCTTATAGTTTATATCTGCTATACTTAGGAATGAACGCATTCTATCTGAATGTATCTATGTTCATATTACAGATTCCCCAACCTCACTCTTGGTTTAATTTTCGCATTTAATTTAACTCCCAATCTCATTTAGGCCCAGCAATAACTAAATAAGCACATTACATATGTGAAAACATGAATCATTTTTTGCCCCGACCTGGAGTTGATCCTAGGACTTATAATTATTAAATTAAGTCACTAATAACTACACCACAGAAGGTTTAAAGGAATCAATCTTTATAGCTTATATCTGCTATTCTTTGGAATGAACGCATTCTATCTGAATGCCACTATGGTCATATTATAGATTCCCCAACCTCACTCGTGGCTTCATTTTCGCATTTAATTAAACTCCCAATAACATTATGGCAAAACAATAACCAAATATGTGCATTGCATATGTGAAACCATGAATCATTTTTTCCCCCGAATGGGACTTAAACCTAAGACCTATAATTACTAAGTCAAGGTGCTACCAACTTCACCACAGAAGGTTTAAAGGAATCACACCTTATAGCTTATATCTGCTATGCTTCGAAATGAATGCATTATATCTGAATGCCACTAATTCATATTACAGATTCCCCAATCTCATTCGTGGCTTCATTTTCACATTTAGTTCAACTTCCAATCTCCGTCATGCTGAACTATAACAAAATAAGCACAGAACATAACTAAAAACATGAATAACCTTTTAACCCGGCTGGGCCTTGAACCTAGGATTTATATTTACTAAGTGAAGGTGCTACGAACTACACCACTGAAGTTTAAAAGGAATTACCCCTTATAGCTTATATCTGCTATACTTAGGAATGAACGCATTCTATCTGAATGCCACTATGTTCATATTATAGATTCCCCAACCACTCTCGTTAATTCATTTTCACATTTAATTCAACTCCCAATCTCAATCAGGCCCAACAGTAACCAAATAAACACATTATAAACGTGAAAACATGAATTATTCTTTACCCCGGCTGGGACTTGAACCTAGAACATATAATTACTAGGTCAAGGTGCTAACAACTACACCACAGAAGGTTAAAAAGAATCAGACCTTAAAGCTTATATCTCCTATATTTGATAATGAATGCATTTTATCTGAATGTATGTATGTTCATATTACAGATTTCCCAAACTCTCACGTGGCTTCATGTTTGCTTTCAATTCAACTCCCAATCTCAGTCTGGCCCAAGAATAACCTAATACGTACATTACATATGTGAAAACATGAATCATTTTTTACCCCGACCGGGACTTGAACCTTGAACTTATAATTACTAAGTCAAGGTGCTACCAACTAAGGTTAAAAGGAAACAGGCCTTATAGCTTATTTTTGCTGTTCTTATGATTGAACGCATTCTATCTGAATGCCACTATGTTCATATTACAGATTCACCAAACTTACTCGTGGCTACATTTTTCCTTTTAACTCCACTCCAAATCTTGTTCGGGCCCAACAATAATCTAATAAGCACATTACATATATGAAAACATGAACCATTTTTTATCATGACCAGGACTTGAACCTAGGACGTATAATTACTAAGTAAATGCTCTACCAACTATACCACAGAATGTTAAAAGGAATCGGACCTTTTAGCTTATATCTCCTATACTTAGGAATGAAAGCATTCCATCTGAATGCCACTATGTTCATATTACAGATTCCCCAACCTCACTCGTGGCTTAATTTTCTCTATTAATTCAACTCCCAACTTCATTCGGGTCGAAAAATAACAAAGTAAGCACATTACATATGTGAAAATATAAATCATATTTTAGCCCAACCAGGACTTGAACCTAGGACTTATATTTACTAAGTAAAGGTGCTACCAATTACACCACAGAAGGTTAAAAGAAATCAGACCTTATAGCTTATATCTGCTATACTTAGCAATGAACTCATTCTATCCAAAATGCCACTGTGTTCATATTACAGATTCCAAAACCTCGCTCGAGGCTTTATTTTCATCTTTAATTCAACTCTCAATCTCATTTGGGCCGAACAATAACCAAATAAGCACATTAAATATGTGAAAACATAAATAATTTTCTACCCCGATGGGGACTTCAACCTAAGACTTATAATTACTTAGTCAAGTCGCTACCAATTACACCATAGAAGGTTTAAAGGAATCAGACCTGATAACTTATATCTGCTATGCTTAGGAATGAACACATTCTATCTGAATGCCACTATGTTCATATTACAAATTCCCCAACCTCACTCATGGCTTCATTTTCGCATTTAATTCAACTCCCAATCTCATTTGGGAACAACAGTTAAGAAATAAACACATTACATATGTGAAAATATGAATAATTTTTTACCGCGACTGGGATTTGAAACTAGAACTTATAATTACTAAGTTAAGGACTGCCAACTACACCACAGAAGACTAAAAGGAATCAGACCTTATAGCTTATTTATGCTATACTTAGGAATGAACGCATTCTATCTGAATGCCACTATGTTCATATTACAGATTCCCCAAGCTTACTCGTGGCTCCATTTTTACTCTTAACTCCTAATCTCGTTTGGGCCCAACAATAATCTAATAAGCACATTACATATATGAAACCATGAATGATTTTTTATCCTGACAGGGACTTGAACCTAGGACTTATAATTACTAAGTCAAGGCTCTAATAACTACACTACAGAAGGTTAAAAGGAATCAGACCTTATAGCTTAAATAGGCTATACTTTGGAATGATCGCATTCTATCTGAATGCTACTATGTTCATATTACAGACTCCCCAACCTCACTCGAGGGTTCATTTTTGCATTTAATTCAACTCCCAGTCTCATTTGGGCTCAACAAAAACCAAATAAGCACATTACAAATGTGAAAACATGAATCATTTTTTACCCTGACCGGGACTTGAACCCAGGACTTATAATTACTAATTCAAGGTGCTACCAACTACACCAAAGAAGGTTAGAAGTAATCAGATAAGTTTATATCTGCTATGCTTAGGAATAAACACATTCTATCTGAATGCCAGCATGTTCAGGTTACAGATTCACCAACCTCATTCGTGGCTTCATTTTCGCATTTAATTTAACTCCCACTCTCATTCGGGCCAAACAATAACCAAATAAGCACATTACATATGTGAAAAAAATAAATAATTTTTTACCCCGACTGGGATATCAACCTAGTACTTATAATTATTAAGTGCAGACACTACCAACTACACCACAGAAGGTAAAAAATAATCAGACCTTATTGCTTATATCTGCTATACTTAGAAATGAACGCATTCTATCTGAATGCCATTATGTTAATGTTGCAGATTCCCCAACCTCACTCGTGGCTTCATTTTCACATTTATTTCAACTCTCATTCTCATTCAGGCCCAACAATAACCAAATAAGCACATTACATATGTGAAAACATGAATCATTTTTTTCCCTGCCAGGACTTGAACCTAGCATTTATAAGTACTAAGTCAAGGCACTATCAACTACACCACAGAAGGTTAAAAGGAACCAGACCTTATTGCTTATATAGGCTATACTTAGGAATGAAAACATTCGATCTGAATACCACTATGTTCATATTACAAATTCCCCAACCTCTCTCGTTGCTTCATTTTTGCATCTAATTCAACTCCCAATCTCATTCGGGCCCAAAAATAACTAAATAAGCACATTACATTTGTGAAAATATGAATCATTTTTTACCCCTACTGGGACTTGAACCTAGGACTTATAGTTCAATGTACATCACAGTGAGTGGCTTTATTCTTCTCACACTGATGTGGGAGGAAGCGAGGCCCTTGCTTTCTCTCTTACTCATGATCAGGAGCAAATTATCAAACATCCTACTCGCGTTCCTTATCGTCACAAACATACTGCAAACACTTTTGACCTATTTTTTACTTCTAACCCTTCAAACTACTCTTATTCTGTGTTTTCCCCTCTTGGTAGATCTGACCATTCTGTGAATTCAATGTCTTCCATTTTCGCTCCCCAACCACCAATCCCTCCTACACAGCGCCGCCTTTGGCACTTCAAGCGTACCCAACATGAAAATTTGCATAACATTTATTTTGACTTCCCATGGGATGACTACTGCTTTCGGTCCTGCAACCCTGGTCAGGTAGCTATGAAAGTTGCTGAGATTATGACCGCGGGACTGGAAGTGTACATCCCCTCTTCAACAAAAACTTCCTCTCCCCCTAAATCTTGGTGTGACCGTGCCTGCTCCATGGCAATCCAGGCTAGGCTCACAGATCTTACATAGCCTCTCCTTCCGATTTAACTCGCTCTGCTTTTATTATACCTAGGAATCACTGTACTGCTCAGATTCGAAGGTTTAAGAATTCCTTTATAGGAAGGAAAGTTGATGACCTTAACTCCTCTCCCACTAATAAATGCTTCTGGTCCTTAGCCAAAAACCTCTCCAAAAACTTCTGTAACTCAAGCGTTCCCCCTCTCATTCGTTCTGATGGTTCTATAGCTTGCTCTACCACTGACAAAGCCACCCATTTTGGCCCTCATTTTTCTGCTATCTCTTCTATCAATGATTCCAGTGCACCTGCTCCTCAGTCTTTACCCATCTCTAACCCTATGCCCTCCCTGATCCTTTCTTCACGCGAAGTTCATAAGGTTCTTTGCTCTCTAAAGACAAACAAGGCATATGATCCCGATGGTATCCCTGCAAGGTTCCTTAAGGAGTTTGCACATGAACTGGCTCCCGTGCTTTGCCGTCTTTTTCACCTCATTCTGTCAACCAGTATCTATCCTTCATCTTGGAAGCATGCTTTAGTTCATCCTGTTCCAAAGAAGGTGACTGCTCTATTCCTTCTAACTACCGACCTCTTGCCCTAACCTCCTCTATTACCAAAGTTTTCAAAACTTTGCTCAATTCTCACTTCTTGAAACGTCTTGAATCTAACTCACTTATCTCCGATCACCAGTACGGCTTCCGCAAGGCAAGATCCACTGGTGATCTCCTGTCGTCCTATCTTACTCATGTATGGTCATCTTCTCTGAGGAACTTTGGGGAATCCTTTGTCGTCACCCTTGATATCTCTAAGGCTTTTGACAGAGTCTGGCAGAAGGCTCTGTTGGTCAAACTCCCTGCCTATGGCTTTACCCCTTCTTTCTGTTTTCTGATTTTCAGTTTTCTTACTGGCCGTTCTATATCTTTAGTTGTTGATGATGCGACATCTAGCCCTATCTCTGTTGCCAGTGGTGTTCCACAGGGCTCTGTTCTTTCACTTACTCTGTTCCTTCTCTTCATCAATGATCTTCTACAATCCCCATCTTCCTCTCTTCATCATGCCTTTGCTGATGATTCTACCCTTCACTTTTCCTCTGCCTTTTCTTCACAACCTTCATCTGTTACTCGTAATAAATCTCGTATCACTCTTTCTTCTACTCTTAACTCCGATTTGCAGAGAGTATCTGAGTGGGGCACTCAAAATTTAATTAAATTTAATGCCTCCAAGACACAGTTTCTGGCTATCTCTTTATCTTCTTCTCCTCCTGATAACCCTATTGTCTTCAAAACTAATGAAATTTACCCTCTTAACTCTATCAACATATTAGGAATCCATATAGCCTCTAACTTGTCTTTTAGGAATCACATAATCCAAATTTCAAAATTTTCATCCAAAAAATTGGTGGTTTTGTTTCGTTTTCGTCATCACTTTTCCTCTTCGCAATTACTTAAAATTTTTACAAAGGCCTTATCCGTCCCAGCTTAGAATACTACTCACACATCTGGTTTGCTTCTTCCTTTACATATCTTCTTGATAGGGCTGAATCTAAGGCAGTCAGACTCATTAATGATCCTTCTCTTACTTCTAACCTGGATTCTCTCTCTCTTCGCCATAACGTATCTTCCCTTTCGCTTTTCTATCGCTATTACTTCCATCGCTGCTCTGATGAGTTGGCGAGTTGCATTCCTCCTACACTGCCGAGGCCGCATAACATTCCCCAAGCGGCCTCATCTCACCGGTACTCTGTGAAGATTTGTAGCTCGCGGATTGGTCGGGGCAGCGACTGCTTCTTCCCATCTACCTCCAGACTCTGGAACTCTCTTCCTCCTTCTGTATTTCCTACTTCTCATGACCTTTCATCCTTCAAAAAGCAGATCTATCGTCATCTCAGAGCCTAGTTCTCCATATATCTGCGTGCTCTGTATTTTGAGTGTTTTTTCTGTCTATTGTTTTCCTTTATGTAACATTACCTCATCTATGCCTTGTCTTTAACCTTTTTCTTTTCCTTCATCTTGGAATTTTCTCGTGCCCGGGCCTTTATTAGTAAGGGCAGTTTCTACATGTCCCAGTGTCACACTCATAAAAAAGAAAAAAATTACTAAGTCAAGGCGCTACCAACTACACCACAGAAGCTTAAAAGGAATCAGACCTTAAAGCTTATATCTGCTATACTTAGGAATGAACGCATTCTATCTGAATGACACTATGTTCATATTACAGACTCCCCAACCTAACTCGTGGCTTCATTTTTGCATTTAATTTAACTCCCAATCTCATTCGGGCCTAACAAAAAAAAAAAGCACATTACATATTTGAAAAAATTAATCATTTGTTTACCCCTACTTGGACTTGAACCTAGGACTTATAATTATTAAGTCAAGACACTACCAGCTACACCACAGTGGGTTAAAAGGAATCAGACCTTTTAGCTTATGTCTGCTATACTTTGGAATGAATGCATTCTACCTGAATGCCACTATGTTCATTTTACAGATGCCCCAGCCTCACTCGAGGCTTCATTTTCGCATTTAATTCAACCCCTAATCTCATTCGGGCCAAACAATAACCAAATAAGCACATTACATATGTGAAAACATGAATCATTTTTTACCCCGATAGGGACATGAACCTAGGACTTATAATTACTAAGTTAAGTCGCTAATAACTACACCTCAGAAAGTTTAAAGGAATCAGACCTTATAGCTTATATCTGCTATACTTAGGAATGAACGCATTCTATCTGAATGCCACTATGTTCATATTACAGATTCCCCAAACTCATTCGTGGTTTCATTTTTACTTTTAATTCAACTCCCAATCTCATTCGGGCCCAACAATATTCTGATAAGCACATTTCATATGTGAAAAAATTATTAAATTTTTACCCCAACTGGGACTTGAACCTAGGACTAATAATTACTAAGTCAAAGTACTACCAATTACACCACAGAAGGTTAAAAGGAATCAGACATTATAGCTTATATGTGCTATAATTAGGAATCAACGCATTCTATCTGAATGCCACTTTGTTCATATTACAGATTCCCAAACCTTACTCGTGGCTTCGTTTTCTCATTTAATTCAACACCCAATCTCATTCGGGCAAAACAATAAGCAAATGATTCATGTGTTCACATAGGTAAAGTGCTTATTTTGTTATTGCTGGGCCCAAAGGAAATTGGGAGTTGAATTAAATGCGAAAATGAAGCTACGAGTGAGGTTGGGGAATCTGTAATATGAACATAGTGGCATTCAAATAGAATGCATTCATTCCTAAGTATAGCATATATAAGCTGTAAGGTTTGCTTATTTTTAACTTCTGTGGTGTAGTTTTTCGCACCTTGACTTAG
Organism: Halocaridina rubra; assembly: GCA_037179515.1. Classification (NCBI taxonomy): domain Eukaryota; kingdom Metazoa; phylum Arthropoda; class Malacostraca; order Decapoda; family Atyidae; genus Halocaridina; species Halocaridina rubra. The sequence continues at coordinate 6,779 of JAXCGZ010011434.1, read as the reverse complement.
TAATTATAAATCCAAGGTTCAATTCCCGGTCGGAGTAAAAAATTCTTCATGCGTTTACATAACTAATGTGCTTGTTTGGTAATTGTTGGGCCCGAATGAGATTGGGATGTGAAGTAAATGCAAAAATTAAGCCACAAGTGAGGTTGGGGAAGCTGTAATATTAACATAATGGTATCCAGATAGAATGCGTTCATTCCTAAGTATAGCAGATATAAACCATAAGGTCTGATTCCTTTTAACCTTCTGTGGTGTAGTTGTTAGCGCCTTGACTTATAATTATAAGTCCTAGGTTCAAGTCCCGGCCTGGGTAGAAAGTGATACATGTATTCACATATGTATTGTGCTTGTTTGGTTATTGTTGGGCCCGAATTAGATTGGGAGTTGAATTAAATGCGAAAATGAAGCCACGCGTGAGGTTGGGGAATCCGTAATATAACCATGGTGGCATTCAGGTAGATTCCTAAGTATAGCAGATGTAAGATATAAGGTCTGATTCCTTTTAACCCACTGTGGTGTAGTTGGTAGCGCCTTGACCTAGTAATTATAAGTCCTAGGTTCAAGTCCTGGTCGGGGTATAAAATTATTCATGTTTTCACATATATAATGTGCTTATTTATATATATATATATATATATATATATATATATATATATATATATATATATATATATATATATATATATATATATATATATATATATATATATATATATATATATATATATATATATATATATATATATATATATATATATATATATATATATATATATATATATATATATATATATATATATATATATATATAATATACTTATTTATACATATATATATATATATATATATATATATATATATATATATATATATATATATATATATATATATATATATATATATATATATATATATATATATATATATATATATATATATATATATATATATATATATATATAATATGCTTATTTATACATATATATATATATATATATATATATATATATATATATATATATATATATATATATATATATATATATATATATATATATATATATATATATATATATATGAATCATTTTTTACCCCGACCGGGACTCGAACCTAGGACTTATGATTACTAAGTCAAGGCGCTACCACTACACCACAGAAGGTTAAAAGGAACCCAACCTTATAGCTTATATCTGCTATACATAGGAATGAACGCATTCTAACTGAATGCCACTATGTTCATATTACAGATTCCCCAACCTCACTCGTGGCTTCATTTTAGCATTTAATTCGATTCCCAATCTCATTTGGGCCATGAAATAACCAAATAGCACATTACATATGTGAAAACATGAATCATTTTTTACCCCGACCGGGACTCGAACCTAGGACTTATGATTACTAAGTCAAGGCGCTACCACTACACCACAGAAGGTTAAAAGGAACCCAACCTTATAGCTTATATCTGCTATACATAGGAATGAACGCATTCTAACTGAATGCCACTATGTTCATATTACAGATTCCCCAACCTCACTCGTGGCTTCATTTTAGCATTTAATTCGATTCCCAATCTCATTTGGGCCATGAAATAACCAAATAGCACATTACATATGTGAAAACATGAATCATTTTTTACCCCGACCGGGACTCGAACCTAGGACTTATGATTACTAAGTCAAGGCGCTACCACTACACCACAGAAGGTTAAAAGGAACCCAACCTTATAGCTTATATCTGCTATACATAGGAATGAACGCATTCTAACTGAATGCCACTATGTTCATATTACAGATTCCCCAACCTCACTCGTGGCTTCATTTTAGCATTTAATTCGATTCCCAATCTCATTTGGGCCATGAAATAACCAAATAGCACATTACATATGTGAAAACATGAATCATTTTTTACCCCGACCGGGACTCGAACCTAGGACTTATGATTACTAAGTCAAGGCGCTACCACTACACCACAGAAGGTTAAAAGGAACCCAACCTTATAGCTTATATCTGCTATACATAGGAATGAACGCATTCTAACTGAATGCCACTATGTTCATATTACAGATTCCCCAACCTCACTCGTGGCTTCATTTTAGCATTTAATTCGATTCCCAATCTCATTTGGGCCATGAAATAACCAAATAGCACATTACATATGTGAAAACATGAATCATTTTTTACCCCGACCGGGACTCGAACCTAGGACTTATGATTACTAAGTCAAGGCGCTACCACTACACCACAGAAGGTTAAAAGGAACCCAACCTTATAGCTTATATCTGCTATACATAGGAATGAACGCATTCTAACTGAATGCCACTATGTTCATATTACAGATTCCCCAACCTCACTCGTGGCTTCATTTTAGCATTTAATTCGATTCCCAATCTCATTTGGGCCATGAAATAACCAAATAGCACATTACATATGTGAAAACATGAATCATTTTTTACCCCGACCGGGACTCGAACCTAGGACTTATGATTACTAAGTCAAGGCGCTACCACTACACCACAGAAGGTTAAAAGGAACCCAACCTTATAGCTTATATCTGCTATACATAGGAATGAACGCATTCTAACTGAATGCCACTATGTTCATATTACAGATTCCCCAACCTCACTCGTGGCTTCATTTTAGCATTTAATTCGATTCCCAATCTCATTTGGGCCATGAAATAACCAAATAGCACATTACATATGTGAAAACATGAATCATTTTTTACCCCGACAGGGACTCGAACCTAGGACTTATGATTACTAAGTCAAGGCGCTACCACTACACCACAGAAGGTTAAAAGGAACCCAACCTTATAGCTTATATCTGCTATACATAGGAATGAACGCATTCTAACTGAATGCCACTATGTTCATATTACAGATTCCCCAACCTCACTCGTGGCTTCATTTTAGCATTTAATTCGATTCCCAATCTCATTTGGGCCATGAAATAACCAAATAGCACATTACATATGTGAAAACATGAATCATTTTTTACCCCGACCGGGACTCGAACCTAGGACTTATGATTACTAAGTCAAGGCGCTACCACTACACCACAGAAGGTTAAAAGGAACCCAACCTTATAGCTTATATCTGCTATACATAGGAATGAACGCATTCTAACTGAATGCCACTATGTTCATATTACAGATTCCCCAACCTCACTCGTGGCTTCATTTTAGCATTTAATTCGATTCCCAATCTCATTTGGGCCATGAAATAACCAAATAGCACATTACATATGTGAAAACATGAATCAATTTTTACCCCGACCGGGACTCGAACCTAGGACTTATGATTACTAAGTCAAGGCGCTACCACTACACCACAGAAGGTTAAAAGGAACCCAACCTTATAGCTTATATCTGCTATACATAGGAATGAACGCATTCTAACTGAATGCCACTATGTTCATATTACAGATTCCCCAACCTCACTCGTGGCTTCATTTTAGCATTTAATTCGATTCCCAATCTCATTTGGGCCATGAAATAACCAAATAGCACATTACATATGTGAAAACATGAATCATTTTTTACCCCGACCGGGACTCGAACCTAGGACTTATGATTACTAAGTCAAGGCGCTACCACTACACCACAGAAGGTTAAAAGGAACCCAACCTTATAGCTTATATCTGCTATACATAGGAATGAACGCATATAAGGTTGGGTTCCTTTTAACCTTCTGTGGTGTAGTGGTAGCGCCTTGACTTAGTAATCATAAGTCCTAGGTTCGAGTCCCGGTCGGGGTAAAAAATGATTCATGTTTTCACATATGTAATGTGCTATTTGGTTATTTCATGGCCCAAATGAGATTGGGAATCGAATTAAATGCTAAAATGAAGCCACGAGTGAGGTTGGGGAATCTGTAATATGAACATAGTGGCATTCAGTTAGAATGCGTTCATTCCTATGTATAGCAGATATAAGCTATAAGGTTGGGTTCCTTTTAACCTTCTGTGGTGTAGTGGTAGCGCCTTGACTTAGTAATCATAAGTCCTAGGTTCGAGTCCCGGTCGGGGTAAAAAATGATTCATGTTTTCACATATGTAATGTGCTATTTGGTTATTTCATGGCCCAAATGAGATTGGGAATCGAATTAAATGCTAAAATGAAGCCACGAGTGAGGTTGGGGAATCTGTAATATGAACATAGTGGCATTCAGTTAGAATGCGTTCATTCCTATGTATAGCAGATATAAGCTATAAGGTTGGGTTCCTTTTAACCTTCTGTGGTGTAGTGGTAGCGCCTTGACTTAGTAATCATAAGTCCTAGGTTCGAGTCCCGGTCGGGGTAAAAAATAATTCATGTTTTCACATATGTAATGTGCTATTTGGTTATTTCATGGCCCAAATGAGATTGGGAATCGAATTAAATGCTAAAATGAAGCCACGAGTGAGGTTGGGGAATCTGTAATATGAACATAGTGGCATTCAGTTAGAATGCGTTCATTCCTATGTATAGCAGATATAAGCTATAAGGTTGGGTTCCTTTTAACCTTCTGTGGTGTAGTGGTAGCGCCTTGACTTAGTAATCATAAGTCCTAGGTTCGAGTCCCGGTCGGGGTAAAAAATAATTCATGTTTTCACATATGTAATGTGCTATTTGGTTATTTCATGGCCCAAATGAGATTGGGAATCGAATTAAATGCTAAAATGAAGCCACGAGTGAGGTTGGGGAATCTGTAATATGAACATAGTGGCATTCAGTTAGAATGCGTTCATTCCTATGTATAGCAGATATAAGCTATAAGGTTGGGTTCCTTTTAACCTTCTGTGGTGTAGTGGTAGCGCCTTGACTTAGTAATCATAAGTCCTAGGTTCGAGTCCCGGTCGGGGTAAAAAATGATTCATGTTTTCACATATGTAATGTGCTATTTGGTTATTTCATGGCCCAAATGAGATTGGGAATCGAATTAAATGCTAAAATGAAGCCACGAGTGAGGTTGGGGAATCTGTAATATGAACATAGTGGCATTCAGTTAGAATGCGTTCATTCCTATGTATAGCAGATATAAGCTATAAGGTTGGGTTCCTTTTAACCTTCTGTGGTGTAGTGGTAGCGCCTTGACTTAGTAATCATAAGTCCTAGGTTCGAGTCCCGGTCGGGGTAAAAAATGATTCATGTTTTCACATATGTAATGTGCTATTTGGTTATTTCATGGCCCAAATGAGATTGGGAATCGAATTAAATGCTAAAATGAAGCCACGAGTGAGGTTGGGGAATCTGTAATATGAACATAGTGGCATTCAGTTAGAATGCGTTCATTCCTATGTATAGCAGATATAAGCTATAAGGTTGGGTTCCTTTTAACCTTCTGTGGTGTAGTGGTAGCGCCTTGACTTAGTAATCATAAGTCCTAGGTTCGAGTCCCGGTCGGGGTAAAAAAATGATTCATGTTTTCACATATGTAATGTGCTATTTGGTTATTTCATGGCCCAAATGAGATTGGGAATCGAATTAAATGCTAAAATGAAGCCACGAGTGAGGTTGGGGAATCTGTAATATGAACATAGTGGCATTCAGTTAGAATGTGTTCATTCCTATGTATAGCAGATATAAGCTATAAGGTTGGGTTCCTTTTAACCTTCTGTGGTGTAGTGGTAGCGCCTTGACTTAGTAATCATAAGTCCTAGGTTCGAGTCCCGGTCGGGGTAAAAAATGATTCATGTTTTCACATATGTAATGTGCTATTTGGTTATTTCATGGCCCAAATGAGATTGGGAATCGAATTAAATGCTAAAATGAAGCCACGAGTGAGGTTGGGGAATCTGTAATATGAACATAGTGGCATTCAGTTAGAATGCGTTCATTCCTATGTATAGCAGATATAAGCTATAAGGTTGGGTTCCTTTTAACCTTCTGTGGTGTAGTGGTAGCGCCTTGACTTAGTAATCATAAGTCCTAGGTTCGAGTCCCGGTCGGGGTAAAAAATGATTCATGTTTTCACATATGTAATGTGCTATTTGGTTATTTCATGGCCCAAATGAGATTGGGAATCGAATTAAATGCTAAAATGAAGCCACGAGTGAGGTTGGGGAATCTGTAATATGAACATAGTGGCATTCAGTTAGAATGCGTTCATTCCTATGTATAGCAGATATAAGCTATAAGGTTGGGTTCCTTTTAACCTTCTGTGGTGTAGTGGTAGCGCCTTGACTTAGTAATCATAAGTCCTAGGTTCGAGTCCCGGTCGGGGTAAAAAATAATTCATGTTTTCACATATGTAATGTGCTATTTGGTTATTTCATGGCCCAAATGAGATTGGGAATCGAATTAAATGCTAAAATGAAGCCACGAGTGAGGTTGGGGAATCTGTAATATGAACATAGTGGCATTCAGTTAGAATGCGTTCATTCCTATGTATAGCAGATATAAGCTATAAGGTTGGGTTCCTTTTAACCTTCTGTGGTGTAGTGGTAGCGCCTTGACTTAGTAATCATAAGTCCTAGGTTCGAGTCCCGGTCGGGGTAAAAAATGATTCATGTTTTCACATATGTAATGTGCTATTTGGTTATTTCATGGCCCAAATGAGATTGGGAATCGAATTAAATGCTAAAATGAAGCCACGAGTGAGGTTGGGGAATCTGTAATATGAACATAGTGGCATTCAGTTAGAATGCGTTCATTCCTATGTATAGCAGATATAAGCTATAAGGTTGGGTTCCTTTTAACCTTCTGTGGTGTAGTGGTAGCGCCTTGACTTAGTAATCATAAGTCCTAGGTTCGAGTCCCGGTCGGGGTAAAAAATGATTCATGTTTTCACATATGTAATGTGC
>JAXCGZ010011433.1:122500-140000 GCA_037179515.1 Halocaridina rubra | reverse complement strand
TGCATATGAAGACGGAGTGCCTGTGTTCAGATGTCTTCCCTGTCCAGTTATATAGATATATTAAAATAATCTCGTGATGGAAAGATTAGAAAATTCTTATTTTATTCCTGATCATTGAGAGATTAATGTTAGGAGCTATCTCAGAAGGAGATACTGCTGAGGGAGATATTGTTGAGTCCAACGTCACAGAACGATAAATGCTAAGAGCAATATCTCTGAGACATAAGTGGAAAGAGCAATGGTATTGAGAGATGAATGTTGAGAGCAATATCTCTGAGAGAAATGATAAGAGCAATGACATTGATAGATGAATGCGAAGATATTGCTAGGAGTAATGCCACTGGGAGATAAATGATGAAACCAATATCTTTGAGAGATATTGCTAAGAGCAATGCCACTGGGGATAAATGTTGAGAGCAATATATCTGATATAATGCTGAAAGCAATCCCACTGGGATATAAATGCTGATATCTCTGAGAGATATTTGCGAACAGTAATGCCCCTACAAGATAAATTCTGAGGGCAATATCTCTTTAAGATAAATTCTGGAAGCAATATCTATGAGTAATGTTATTTAGAGGTAAATGCTTAGGTAATATTAATAACAGATATGTGCAAAGAGCAATAAATACAAAGATCATAATACCAATGAGAGAAATATATTTAGAACAATATCACAGAGATAATATTTAGAGCAATAAATACTGAGATAAATATTTAGAGCAATAAATACTGAGATATAAATGTTTAGAGCAATAAATACTGAGATAAATATTTAGAGCAATAAATTCTGAGATATAAATGTTTAGAGCAATAAATACTGAGATAAATGTTTAGAGCAATAAATACTGAGATATAAATGTTTAGAGCAATAAATATTGCGAGATAAATCATAAGAGCAATAAAAATGAATAAATGCGAAGAGCAATAAAATTAATTGATAAATGTTAAAGAGCTACAAATATTGAGATAAATGCAGAAAATACCTTCAATAATTTACCTTTTATTTAGATAAATGAAAAATAGCTGTTTAAATCGAGGTGTATTTTTTTTTTTGGGGGGGGGCTAAGATTGAGGCAGCTTTTGATGTAAATTTACTTTCACTTGACGTATGAATGAATAACTATGTAAAAGGTGAGAGAGAGAGAGAGAGAGAGAGAGAGAGAGAGAGAGAGAGAGAGAGAGAGAAACATGTGATCTCTCAAATATTCGTGACGTCAAACACATGCCTTGCCAGACATTATGGAGACTGCCAATACGTGTTTACTCAACTAAATTAGACACAGTCTCTAAAACATGTTTATTATTTTCTTGATTCAAATAAAACGACGGGAGTTGAAATTGAATTTGAGAGAGAGAGAGAGAGAGAGAGAGAGAGAGAGAGAGAGAGAGAGAGAGAGAGAGAGAGAGAGAGAGAGAGAGAGAGAGAGAGAGAGAGTCACGAACACTAGGTCATGATGCCAGATTCGCTTTTATTTCGAGGCCATTCTCTCTCTCTCTCTCTCTCTCTCTCTCTCTCTCTCTCTCTCTCTCTAGTCATGGAACCATTATGCATTGTATTTCGCTCCTATCAGGAGACCTCAAATACTAGAAAATTTACTTTTAAGGCCCATCTTCCCAAGACACACAGACACACATACAATTAGGTAATTATACACACACGATATATTTAATCCTATGAATATTTACTAATCACAAATCATATAACTAAATATAATTTGTGTGTAAACAAAATTTACATACACACCAATTTCTCCCACTTATAGAATAGACATTTATACAGGCGACAGGTGTGTTTTTCATGCACAAGAAAACACATGTGTAGTGAGAACGTTAACATGTATATTTTCCTTAAGCATCCGTGCGTACGTCCGTCCGTACGCACACCCCTATCATCACCTGGTAATAGAAGGTTTGCATCACCAACATTCAATTCCTTATATAGACAGCAAGTGAAGGCCAGTGGTACTTATGCCCTTTTAGCATTTAGATTTGACTGTACGAGGTCTAATCCAGCATTTACAAAGGGCTGCCATGGTCAACAGCATATAGATTTGACTGTGCATAGTCTGCTCTAGCATTTACAGAGGGCTCCAATGGTCAATAGCATGTACATTTGATTTTACATGGCTTACTCTAGCATTTACAAAGGTATGTCATATGAATTTGATTGTACATGGTCTATGCTAGCATTTACACAGAATTGCCATCGTCTACAGCATACAGATATCACTGTATATGGTCTATAAAGGGTTGTCATAGTCCATTTCAGTATTTACACGATATGGTCTACGATAGCATTTACTTAAATTTAGCTGTATGCTACTGCCTTTAGCATATAGTCTAATTATCAACAGAATTTACATAGGGCAGGCATGGTCTACCCCTTTCTTCAGCATTTTTAGCATTACTCAGGGCAGCAATGGTCTTCGCTACTGTCTATTCCCGACAGAATATGCAAAGGACAAACATGGTCTACCTTCCCTGAAGTAATTTTTACATTTCAAAGGGCGGCAAGGGTCTATTTCCAATATAAAACAATAATATGGTCTATTCTCTATTTCCAAGTCCGTTTAGCATATACAAAAATACAGACGTAGTCTATTAATTCTTATAGAATTTCTAGCATTGACATAGGTGACAAAGGATGGTTCTATTCTATTCCTTTGCCATTACCTCAATATAGAAATGATCTATTATTGCTAATAATTAATATAAAATGATACTAGGAGAGCTTCTTCAAAAGGGGTTCACGAAATAGTTTTCCTAATATTCAACTACTCTCTCTCTCTCTCTCTCTCTCTCCTCTCTCTCTCTCTCTCTCTCTCCTTTCAAAGACAGCCCACCCCTGACCACCTGCACCAATATCAGTTGGCGAGGGATGATCTGGTTGCCCTGCAGAAGTGTGTGCACACGGAGTATTGGCAGAAATTTACGGATAGTATTAACCAGCGCTGGGACTATGTGGCATCTTATAAGGAAGGCTGTCAAGAAGAAACCCACCTGTGCTCTACACCACAGTCCACTTGAGTACGCTCAGGACCTCATTACTACCTGGTCAGCACAGTCACAAACTTGCAACCTTCCCGGGAACGTTTAAGAGGCACTCTCCACCCACCGCAGTGTTCGTAACCTCCGCCTAATGGGTGCATTACTACAGACGGATGAAGAGGATGACATCCCATTCACAGAGGATGAACTACGACGTGCTCTTGCTAGGATTAAGGCTACTGCCCCTGGGGAGGATGGTCTTACATATCAAGTTCTCCGTCTTCTTCAGAAAGTTCCTGGTAACCCCCTACTGCAGCTCTTCAATCTTTGCTTTTGCTTGGGGCATGTGCCCTCTGCCTGGACCAGAAGCACTATTATTCCTCTACCAAAACCTGGAACCGACAAATTTAGGCCTATCTCCCTCACCTCCTGCTTCAGCAAAGTGTTTGAACGCATCCTTCTTGCCCGGCTCATGCACCGTCTACAGGATAAACTCTCCCCCAGTCTTTATGGTTTCCTCCCACAACGGAGCACACATCACTGCCTCGCTGAACTCTACACCCGTCTTTCTCCCACCAGTGTGGTCGCCTTCCTGGACCTCAAATCTGCCTTCGATATAGCCAACAAGGAAATTATTCTTGACCAGCTGGTGGACTTTGGAGTTCGGGGGAACATACTGAAATGGATACGGGGATATCTCTGCAACAGAACATCAAGTGTCCTTTTTAAAGGGTCGTATAGCTCCTATGAACGGTTTGAACTGGGTACTCCTCAGGGGGGTGTGCGAAGTCCTTTTCTATTCAATATCCTTATGCATCGTCTACTCTCCCTCCTTCCTGTCATCCCCGGTACTACAGTTACCTGCTATGCGGACGACATATGCATCCACACGACCTCAACTCACGACCTTCAGCACATGCTCCATGACTTTTACGTGTCTGCTACCTCCTGTGGCCTTATTATCTCCCCAGAAAAAAAGCAGGATTTTTACTTCACGCAACTGCAGAGCACTGCCCGCATTCGCCATGGGTGGTAATGTCATCCCTCACTGCACACAGTACACGTATTTAGGTGCACCTGTCCGGATCACCCCAGCTATACCTGCTCGTCAACGAATTCATCCCTTTGTGAAGAGCCTTCTTGACCGTCTGGAGCCCCGCTTTGCACCTGTCAAGTGGCTTGCCAACAATGCTGCAGGAGTCTCCATCCCAGTGGCGAGGACCCTCTACATCCTACTACTTCGGTCAGTGGTTGACTATCTGTCTCCTGCCTTGTGTCAACTTCCTAAACCAGCTCTCGAGCCACTTGAAAAGTTCCAGAATCGAGTCATGAGATTTATCTTGGGATGTTCTCTCTCTACCCGTATTGTGAGTATGCAGTTGGAGCTCAACTTACCCCCTCTTGTGGAGAGGATTTATGCCAATGTGTCCTATTTTACTGTTAAGTGTCTTCACTACCCCTTTCTTGCTCCGTACTTCTCTGCTGTCATGAGGACGTCCCTTGATCCAGACGCACCCAGGCTCCCACTTCGAGCAGGAGGTCATAACCTTATCAGGGTGGTGAGTGACATTCTCCGTGGCCTTGACATCGACCTGCCAGTGCAGGCGGCTGTCCCAGATTTACCACCCTGGCGTGTCCCCCTCCCCGCTGTCACATATACACCGACCTCGAAGGATGTCTATCCCCCCTTGCAGAGACAGTTAGCTCTGGAGACTATCGCTGATGTATCCATGTCTGTCCCTGCAGCACACCACGTCTATGTTGATGGTTCTGTGCAAGCAGATGGGAGGGCGGCATGTGCTGTGTTTTCCCCCACCATGGAGCCGCCTGTGCCGGCTGATTCATGGATTGGCCGTAGACTACCCACCTCGTCGAGCTCCACCTACTGTGAACTGAATGCCATCTTGGATGCCGTGACTCTCCTTGTTCGACGACGAGTGAATGGGGTAATAATTTGTGACTCCCAATCGGCCCTACAAGCCCTATCCTCGCCAAGACCTATCTGTGGCCGTGCTGTGGGAGATATACTATGTCGCCTCGCAGCCGCTCGGGATGCTTCTCTTGTTGTGTCATTTGTGTGGACTCCATCCCACATTGGGCTGACTGGCAACGACACAGCAGATCGTCTTGCCAAGGCGGCCTGTATGCTGGATGGGCATGCTGTGGACGCTGAGCCCTCCCTCCGATGCCTACGTAACATCATCTACTCAGCTGGGTTTGCCATGACGGTCCAGCACAGGGACACGGAGAGGGCCAACAGTGTGTCCATACAGCACCATGATCACTTCCTTCACAGTCGCTACAAGTATCGCAGACGCGGGTTAATGGTGCGGAAAAACAATGTAGTTAGTGCTCGGCTCAGAATGGGGTATCGGCCTTTATGGCAGGTCTCCCAGACTCTAGATATGCCACAGTACACCTCCTGTACATTATGCGACCGAACTAATGCTAACACTCTTGACCACTATTGTCTTCAGTGCCCCACAGTGAGAGATGTTTTACCACGAGGTCAGAACTTAATACAGATCTGCTCATTTTTACTTAATGATGACAACCTTGATGTTATTCTTGCTCGTTTTCCTCACTTTGGTGGCCATTAATTATATTGAATTATACATATATTTTCTGTATGTTGCTATATAATTCTGTTTGTGCATTCTGTGTTTCTCTGAGCTTTACTTTTGCATATAATGTACTCTGTGCTGCCATTCTGTGAGTTGTGTGTTAGTATGCAGCAATGTTTTATCAATATGTACACCTCCCTGTAAACCATGTTCAATTCTTGGTTTTATATCCATTTGAAGCATTATTTGTATGAACTCATGTAATGTCTGACGCCTTGGCGCAATAAATTAATAAAATAAAATAATCTCTCTCTCTCTCTCTCAAGTGAACTGTTCTCTACAATATTTATATTTCGAAGGCTGAGGATGAAAATTAGGCCTCTGAAATATCTTAATAAAAACAAAACAAAAAATCAGCTATATAAAATTAGTTTTCTAATCTCTTCCTATATACTTTTACTTCAAAAGGGAGTTGTTGTTGTTGTCGTTGTTGCTTTTCCGGTTTTACGTCACGGACTCCATTTTCTACCAAGGGCTAGGACGGTTGCCTTCTTGCGAAGGGCTTGATTTGGCAGTTGTAATCGTTACCCTGAGTGCAAACCCGTGCAAAACTCAGACCGTGTAATGTCTTGTAGTCTTACGTAATATATTAAATAAATATTTAATTCTCTGGCTTTTTTTTTTTAGTTATTCTTTAATATACCAAACGATTCCTTATATGGAAATTTGAACTAAAAAACCGGAATTTACGACAATACTTTTGTTTTTCTTTGAATAAATAAATAAATAAAATAAAATAAAATATCAATGCATCTTAAATTATTATTAAACAAGCATAAATAGCTTAATCAGTTTATGCGAAAATTACTAAAAATACAAAACAGCATTTTACAGAGATTCGCATATACATAATCATATGCATACATACGTTTATTTAAAAAAAAATACATTCACACATACATAGTTACTCATATATGAAAACATATACAAGTATATATATATATATATATATATATATATATATATATATATATATATATATATATATATATATATATATATATGCACACACATACATACTTAGAGCACGTATGTGCCAGTCATGCTTTGACACAGACAAAAGCCAATCAGTTCGAAAGTAAAAATGGCTTTTAGAAAATGATAAAGCAACTTTCTTTGTCAATAGAAAATAAAAAAAACTTTCTTTGTCAATAGAAAACAACAATAAAAATAAATTGAAATAGAAAATTTCTTTCAACAGTACATACTGATGATGAAAAAAAAAAGTTAAATACTGTAGCAGGTCTCTCTCTCTCTCTCTCTCTCTCTCTCTCTCTCTCTCTCTCTCTCAATTTGCACACAATGTAATAGATTATATACTTGTTCTCTAAATTTGAATTAGAGTTATTAGCACATAATGTACTCGATTACATACATTTTCTCTCTCTCTCTCTCTCTCTCTCTCTCTCTCTCTCTCTCTCTCTCTCTCTCTCTCTGGCAAAACCACATACTTGCATATTTAGGAAGGTACTAAGTTATGCAATAATATATTTATATTCAAAACCGGTACTTGAGGAGAGCGGGTGACGGCGAGCGAGGCAATATTAGCCGTTATTATACGTTAGTCAACAAGACTAGACTCCGCCTCTTATTTTTCCTCCTCTTCTTCTTCTATCTTTCTCTTTTCATTCTTCCTCCTGTCTGTCTTTGCCTACATTTTCGACGTTTTATTTTTTTCTTCTTTTCATATTGTTCTTCTGTTTCTTCCTTTTCATTATTACTATTATAATTAATTACCGTTTCTGGTATAATTGTCGTAAGGCGCATCCTAGATGCCTATAGCCCCTCACGGCATTTCATAGATGCCAATAGCCTCACACGGCATTTCATAGATGCCTATAATTGCCAGATGGCAGTGACGCACTCGATACCCACCGACCTTCAGGACTGGCAACAGAGACCAGTTAGTGAAGGTTCAGCCTTTGCCAGGGGCAGAAGTCTGGTCCACAACTTAGCAGTCTCCCCCTTGGGGGCGGGAATCGCCCCCAAATGACCTATGGTAATGGGAGCTCTGAGGTGTTAATTAAGTGTAATCTCTAAATCAACACCTATAAAGAAGATGCCTATCTGTTATCACCGACCACGTTACCAAGACAATAATAACATTAGAAACTCAAGTGAAAATAAGAGTCGTAGAGTGAGAAGTACTCTACCACATTATTATTATTATTATCATTAAATATATAATTTATTGTTAATTTATTATATATATATATATATATATATATATATATATATATATATATATATATATATATATATATATATATATATATATATATATATATATATATATATATATATATATTAATTATGCACACACACATATATAGGCTTTTGACAGTCTGGCACAAGGTTCTGTTGGCCAAACTCCCTGCCTAAGGCTTTACCCAATCTTTCTGTTCTCTGATTTCTAGTTTCCTTACTGACCGTTTTATATCTGTAGTTGTTGATGGTGCGACATCTAGCCCTTTCTCTGTTACCAGTGGTATTCCACAGGGCTCTGTTCTTTCACCTACTCTGTTCCTTCTCTTCATCAACGATCTTTTTCAATCCCCATCTTCCTCTCTTCTTCATGCCTTTGCTGATGATTCTACCCTTCACTTTTCCTCTGCCTTTTCTTCACAACCTTTATCTGTTACTCGTAATCAGTCTTGTATCACTCTTTCTTCTACTCTTACCTCCGATTTGCAGAGAATATCTGAGTGGGGCACTCAAAATTTAGTTAAATTCAATGCCTCCAAGACACAGTTTCTGGCTATTTCATTATCATCTTCTTCTCCTGATACCCTATTGTCTTCGAAACAAACAAAATTTACCCTCTTAACTCTATCAACATATATGAATCCATATAGCCACTAACTTGTCTCGGAGGAATCACATAATCCAAATTTCTAAACCTTCATCCAAAAAATTGGGGGTTTTGTTTCGTTTTCGTCATTACTTTTCCTCTTTGCAGTTACTGAAAATTTATAAAGGTCTTATCCGTACCTGCTTAGAATACTGCTCACACATCTTGAGTGCTTCTTCTTTTACTTATCTTCTTGATAGGGTTGAATTTAAGGCAGTCAGACTCAATAATGATCCTTCTCTTCTAATCTGGATTCTCTCTCTCTTCGCCGTAAGGTATCTTCCCTTTCTCTTTTCTATCGCTACTACTTCCATCGCTGCTCTGATGAGTTGGGGAGTTGAATCCATCCCTCATTGCCGAGGCCGCGTAACACTCTCCAAGCGGTCTCATCTCACAGGTACTGTGTGGAGATTTGTAGCTCGCGGATTGGTCGGTGCAGCGACTGCTGCTTCCCATCTACCTCCAGACTCTGGAACTCTCTTCCTCCTTCAATCTTTCCTAATTCTTATGACCTTTCATCCTTCAAAAAGCAGATCTATCATCATCTCAGAGCCTAGTCCTCCTTATCTCTGGGTCCTCTGTTCTTTAACTGTTTTTTCTGTCTGTCGTTTTCCATTGTGTGACATTACCACATCTCTGCCTTGTCCTTAACCTTCTTCTTTTCCTTCGTCTTGGTATTTTCTCGTGCCCGGTCCTTTATTGATGAGGGCAGAGTCTGCATGTCCCAGTGTCAAACTCATAAAAATATACAGTATATTATATATTATATATATATATATATATATATATATATATATATATATATATATATATATATATATATATATATATATATATATATATACCTTGGCTGTTTCCCCCTTAAATTGGGGGGTAGCCGACATCAAAAAAGGAAAACAGTTTGGGGAGAAGTTATTCTCCCCCCACTATATATATATATATATATATATATATATATATATATATATATATATATATATATATATATATATATATATATATATATATATATATATATATATATATATATATATATATATATGTCGTAAAGTACTTCTACATAAGAAGTGTAACATAACATAGCCCATGTGGTGTCAGGGGTACTCAAGTGGCATGACCAATATTTCCAGTAAGGTTTTCTGGGCAGAGTGTGTTTACAGAGAGATGACAAAGATCTATGGTTCCACCAGGAGGCCTCTCATACCTCGGCGCCCCTTATCAATAGAGGTCAGAAATGTCACACAGGTTGAAGTCGTTCCCATGAGAGCCGAAGGCCAATACCTACATACACCTTTTTATTATTTTTTTTCTTTATGATTGTGACACCAGGACGGGCAAAAAAAAAAAATCTACCCTCATCAGGCCTGGGTGCGAAGAAAACATAGAGAGAACCAGAGATCGGCTGTGTATTGTGACTTGTCAGATGTGAAGGGATAATAAGACGTGCAACGAATATCCAAGAATATTCGGTGTTGATGTAGGCATAGAAAGAGAACCGTAACTGAAGGAAGACTTAACATCGAACTGTCCTGAACAGTCTTATTCAAGTCCAATAGCCCCTTCAGGTGTAGTATTGCAACAGGCAGTTGGGGCCATGGGCCAACCTACTACATGGAAGTTAAGGGTTATGTTAGGTGAAGATAGGTTAGACTTTGTTGGTTTTTTCTTTTCATACTACTCCCATGTAGGCTTTTCAGCCTGCCAGTGGGATCAATCTGGCAATTGACTCTTGAGAAAGTGTGGCTGGGGAATTAAGGGTGGATGCACTTCCAATCGTTACGTTAAGTTTTCTTCATACATACATATATATATATATATATATATATATATATATATATATATATATATATATATATATATATATATATATATATACCTTGTCCCTTTTTTACGCATTTTATTTATCCGCGAAACTGCAGTAATACCCCCAAAAAAAATAATAGTAAAAAAATTTGAATTTCGCAAATAACGCCCGCCAAACCAATCTAGTATATTTTATTTTAGTAAATAAGCAACCTCAGACGCTTTTCCCACCACGCTGCCATCAGTGTTCTGTGTTTGTGTTATATTTGTATTTTCAGTTTTTATATTTTAAATATTATATATTGTACTATCATGGCCATCTGCGAAAGCAGTGCCGGTCCCAAGCCCGGATAAATGGGGAGGGTTGGTGTTTGGAAATGCAGGATAACCAGAAAAGACACTAAAGCCAAGATTAAAGACTTTTTGGCCTAGGGCTCACCTGTCAGGATCATATATAAAAAAAAAAACTAGTGCCCTGTATATGGGCTTTTTGGCCCATGGCTCACCTGTCAGGATCATATAAAAAAAAAAAAAAAATCATGGCCAGTAAAAGCCTAGGAAAACTGTGTAAGTGCTTCTACTCCCAGAAGAGGCAGAAAGGCAATAATTCTTGAAATAAAATTGCAAGATTTGGGCCGTTATGAGAGTGGTGATAGTTAGGTCCCCATTAATCCGGCGATGCATCTCAGTGAATGTTACGGTTTGTGTTTTCAGTTCTTTTATATTTTAAAGATTATATATTGTATTATCATGGGCAGTAAATGCCCAGGAAAAGATTGTGTAAGTGCTTCTACTCCCAAAAGAGGCAGAAAGGCCATAATTCTTGAAATAAACTTGCAAGCGTTGAGCGTCATGAGAGTGGTGAGAGTACGGTCGCCACTGAACAGGCGTTGCATTTCTGTGAAAATACACATATAGGCATTCCTTGTTTCCAATTGGCGATTCCTGTAGCCACGCCCCTAACACTACATGTAATGGGTGGTAACCCCCTTTTCTCTGGAAGCCTATTGGTGGACGCTGCCCAAGCATACCACGCCCTGCCATCTTGGTGATACAAACAGAGTCAGGAGCAGTGAGAAAGTCAGTCAGTTAAGAGATTTTACAGGGCACAAATAAGGTCTTAGATTTTACCTTAAGGGGATGGGGAGCATTGTTCCGGTTTTACGTCACGGACTCCCTTATCTACCAAGGGCTAGGACGGTTGCCTTCTTGCGAAGGACTTGTTTTGGCAGATGTAATCCTTACGCTGAGTGCATGCCCTTGCTAACCTCAGACCGTGACGGGGCGCGAACCCTCGACCTGACGCCTCAGAGTCGGAGGCGCTACCGACTGAGCCACGGCGACTACAAGGGGATGGGGGGGATGGGGAGCATTGAGGTGTAGAATAAGTGTATAACTAAATGTTAAGCAGTCTTGCTTTCTGTTATCACCACGCACGCTATTACTGTAGTGTAGTATAAAACTATACGACATTGGTGGCATACTGGTGGAATATAACTCTACGACTTCTGGCTGTACAGAGAACAACTATACGACATATATATATATATATATATATATATATATATATATATATATATATATATATATATATATATATATATATATATATATATATATATATATATATATTATATATATATATATATGACGTAGGGATTTTATTATTATCCCACCGAGTGTCACCACTGACGTAGGGATTTTATTATTATCCCACCGAGTGTCACCACTGACGTAGTGATTTTCCTCCTACGTATATATACTTATAATTATTAGTACCAGACGGGTACAAGGTAAGAATGGACACGCAGTGAATCCTTTGCTTATATTTATTCTAGAGTACAACACAACTTCGACGCCTCAATGCCCCCACCCTATGACTATCACAATCTATGATCTATTCGTGCCCCTGGCAAAGTTCTAACTAACTGTCTCTGCCCTGGGTGGCTCTTGAAATACCCCCAGGGGCAGGGCGTGGCTTTACATCCAATTCTCCAATGAGATCAAGGGATCTCTAGTCCAGCCAATCAACGCCAGGTTCAAAGTGGAATCCCTCCTACTTCCGGGGAGGAGTTATTGGGCATCTCTCCAGGGCAGGTACCTGCGTACGAAACACAAGTTTGTGTTTCCTGCGGTTTAGGAAATGGCTAACGTCCTGGCCTTTCCTGCCCTTCTCGATGCCAGATCCTAAGTCTCACGGTTCCGGTCATATATTTCCTTGACACTTTCTACAAACATTGTAATAAAATCTCTGTGCCCTCGACCAACCGTTACCCCTCAAGATCTGCTACAAGTTTCAGATTCTGGCTTCAGCATGACGGACTGGCTTCAGCATGACGGAAGTCATACGACATCCCTCCCAACCAAAACTGAAATATCTCTTATTTCAGTCGAAGCATGGGCTAATTTTCCGGGAGCTCTTGGACATATCCTAGCTAACATTAGTTTACAATAGAAATGGGACCGAATTATTTAAGCTATTTTCTAAGAATTCCCATTTCTATGAATCCTAAACAAATTATACAAACATAACATATATAGAGTACTTTTACAGACAACTAGAGCATGCAGGGTCTATTTCCTTGTTGGAAATCTGTAATACAAACATTTTCTTATATTTAAACAACATAATTCCAGTGTGAAACTAATATTAAACATTAATTAAGATCAAAAAGTCAGTTTAAATCAAAACATTAATTCATCTACTTCTCTCGTTTCTTTAAAAGACAAAATTGAGTTAATTACAGTAGAATTATGACTCATTTAGAACATTAGCAAACAATTAAGTAGAGTATTAGCATGTATAAACATGTAAAATGCAATAGACCATAACATCAACAGTAATTTCTATAAGAGACCTTACCTTCATAAATTCTATTCCTATCATTATTAGAGGCATTGATTTGTCTTAAAATTAAGCCTTAAAAACTACTCCTGAAACAAAACATATTTTACTTTCATATTATATTACTATTCAGAGACCAATGGATAGGACGACTTTTAATTTCTCTGTCTAGGACGACTTTCGTTTTCTCTGTCTAGGACGACTTTCGTTTTCTCTGTCTAGGACGACTTTTACTTTCTCTGTCCAGGACGACTTTCGTTTTCTCTGTCTAGGACGACTTTTACTTTCTCTGTCCAGGACGACTTTCGTTTTCTCTGTCCCTTGCTCATAAATTCTTGCTAGGTGCGATTCCACGGTTTCCCTCGGGGATTCTTTTGTTTCCACTCCCCCGCCGTCCTTGCTGCAGGCCCAGGTTTGTTGCCATATCTCCGTTACTCGGTTAGGCAAAACAAAAAGGACAAGGACTGGGCCCATCCCGCTAATCCTTCCAGCCCGGCTTCCTCGTCCCGCCCTCGGCCGATCTTGACTAAGACCACCACGCAGGAGACCTGCAACGTCACAGCGATTCTCTTCCTGTACGGCCCTCACACGTACCTTCGAAGTAGATCTCAGGATGAAAATTTGAACCTCTGTCACTACTACAGTTGTAAGAAAGGTTCCCTATGACTTCAGGGTACCAACAATGGCCATACGTTGGTAATCGAGGCTATACTTTGCCTCCCCTGCAACTGCAAGTGATTGCAATCTCTATTCAATGGGCACTAGGGACTTGTCTGACGGACAAAATCTAAAGACTTTTAGAACTTGCAGGTCGGGGCTGCCTAGGAATAGGGTGGTAATGGAAGGTATGTGTCTACACAACTAGATTATTATTCCAAGATACTTAGGACTTAGCAACTGCTACATAGCATTACTCTACTATAAATGTCAAAAAGAATAATCATTAAATGCTGAGAAAAGCCACTAAAGAAACATTCTTATTAGCGGTGGCTACAGTAACATCAAGTATGAATTCAGATAAAAGATACAAATCATCAAGTTACTGCTGATTTCCTTTCAAAAATAATAATTAGCAACAGGCCATTGAGAGATAGCAACGATATCAGTCAACATAATAACATTACTAATAATCATGATCTAAAAATAAGAATAATAAACAATAGAAATAAATATACTAAATCAAAAATATCAATATATATACAATGGAGACTGATATTCAGAAGTAAGAACAGAGTTCTATACTTATATTTCATAGTGATGCTTATTCTAACACAGTCTCCTTTAATATTCAAATTCCTGCTGTCATAATCAATGTATATATATATAGCATAAGTGGCAACTTGCTGGCTCCACAATTTGTCAATGGGAGTTCTATTTATTCTCTAAACAGTTGCGCCATGTGGTTAAAATATTTTATGCAAATGGCGGTGCTACGATGTCTTATCAGTATTTATGCAATAACAGCATGCAACAATCTATTGACTGCAATAAAATGTAGGCACAATTATCGCCTAGCTTCGCTGGAAAAAACACAAAAAAAAAATCAAAGACGGCTACATTCTTTTAGCATTGAACGGAGCCTCTGTCAGGCTCAGAGTCGAGTGAAAGGTAGGAAAGAGAGAGAGAGAGAGAGAGAGAGAGAGAGAGAGAGAGAGAGAGAGAGAGAGAGAGAGAGAGACTGGGCGACCTTGAAATACGTTGCGGTTTCCACTCACAAGTCAGCTGAGATGGGCCTCTGTCTTTTACTTGTACTGAAAATAAAAAATTGTCGCAGAGTATCTCTAATAATAAAAATAAATAAACAAATGAACGTGAATAAACGTTAGCAATGACCATCGATAGAGTCTTACGTTTATTGTCAGCGGCTATTCTCATTCCCTCATTAACAAAAACAAAAGCAAAAAGAACTTAGTGTACAACTGCAGAACTGTCGAAGCATAAATCCATTCCTTTCTGTTTAATCTTGATAAGGACTTTACTGTAACAGCATACACATCCTTGTCTATAATGACAATCTCTCTCTTTTCATGCTATAAATCAGAGGGTTAAGTCGAAGCACACACACTGATGAAATTAAAGCAAAAAAACTAAAATCATATGTGACAGTATCCCTACTACTATCAACAAAAGTACAAATATCTTTTTCTTAACAACTTCTTAAAAAGGACTTAAGTGTCATTAATTTTAACTTTAAAACTCAGCAAATAATCTCTAATAATCTCAATTATCTTTAATTAGCCCGATTGTAATCTAAAATTCATGAAAATGCTAGGGATTAACCATGGTTATCTCTAGATAATCTTTTCAGAATCCTTTAAGTAAGATTTTAAAGATTTCTTCAATACAAAAAGAACTATAACAAAAACGGGTATCTAAGAATATAAAAAGTCTATCTCTGTGTATGCAATAATAAAAACAAAAAGTATATTTCATTAGCAACAGTAAAGAATGCATTTTGCTTAAACTTCAAAATCTCGTACGGAGTTGTACATAAACAATTCAAACATAAAATATATATATTCTTTTACTATCTCGAATTTGACTTATATCTGCTCTCTCAAATACGGGATACAGCTGTGTAACATTCTTGTTGTCATTTCGTGTCAGCTCTCACTCTTTCTTTATGACCAAGCCGAAATAATTTTGATAAAACATTATCATGGCTAAAACTCGCAAAGTTTTACTTTATCAATCTAACATATCTCTTCAGACAAATAATGTATATACTGCAGCTAGCAAAGAAAATAAAGAATCATTCATAGATTCACGTCCTTTATCACGTAACATCTATCTTGGAATCTCTCGGAAATCGAATAATAATCTCAATGGCGGAGTAGGGGACAAAACAAAAATAAAACAAACTCGGCATTTCAACCATATCTGGGCAGGTGGAGAATTACCTTCTCATCCATATCCCTCACTAGATATTGCAACAGCGCATCACCTCCCATAAATACACTCTGATATGGCATGCAGAAGGACCTGGCGGAGCAGGGGAACGATCCTCGCAGACTCCCCAATCATGCTTCCTAACGGTGCTTTCCGCGATTTCACCCCCTAGAGCAACCTCCCCCATTATACCCCTATTACACTCATTATACTCATCCGCTCACATTCAAACTTGCATTCCCTTTCTCTCTGTCTATGGAAAATTTCCCATCCCTTACCCCGATAAAGGAGAGTAAAGGTGAAATCTCGGTTGGGCCGCACGGTCACAGACTGCCTCACCAGTCCTAGGTCCCATTCTAACGAACAAACAAACATTCTACTCCCTTGAAGCTACGTTTGGGTGACACTGAAAAACCTTCCCTATTCTAGGACAGCACAAACTACTCTAATTTACTCTTACTTTCACCTGCATAGCGTGAAATTAAAAAAAACTCATCTCTAACTAATATCACGAAATTTCTTATTCTTCAGAAAAAACATGCCACACACGTATCGTAAGATTAATTTCCCATCATCATAACACAAAAAGAACGATCTGTCATTTATGTCTTTCTTTCGCTAAAACATTCCTCCCGCGGAGAAAAAAACAAAAAAAAGAAAAAAAACTTAAAAACAGGCGCAATCTTAACACTCTATTTCTTACGCTTTAAGAAATTTATATAAAAATGATTTTACACGTACTTTAAAATATCAAAGCTCAGTACAATTACTACAGATTTAC
The DNA here is from genome assembly GCA_037179515.1 of Halocaridina rubra. NCBI lineage: Eukaryota > Metazoa > Arthropoda > Malacostraca > Decapoda > Atyidae > Halocaridina > Halocaridina rubra. Next base: position 123,215 of record JAXCGZ010011433.1, on the reverse strand, counting down.
AATAACGAGGTTGGGGGATCGAATGGTCACTTCCACATTCCTTTCTCGAAAACCACACGTGTTCTAAGTAAAACCTTAAAAGCAGATGCACGTATATTTCTCACTATAATTCTTACGCTTTAGAAATTAATAGACTGTAATAGTGATTTCACGTGCATTAAATTTGTCAATTAAAAATCGATACATTCGCGTTCTTAAAATTCAATCTAGGCATTAATACAAATAAATGGAACACACTTCCAACGCAAATTCTTTATATTACTCAAATTATAACAAAAATGGAGTTTATTACTGCTTATAGCTATTAGTACAAATTATCCATGTTAGTAATGGGTACAGAAATTCTACTTTTATCAACTTATTAAGCGCCACACCCCTTATAAGCGGGTTGGCTGAGTCAAAGCATAACTACAAGATAAAATGGCGGCGTCCACCGACCTCAATTTCTTTTACTAATTGTCCCATTACTCACTGGATACAGATCACAAGTACTTAGCTATTTTAAGGAGGTGGTCCTGAAGAACTTCATGGCAGAAGGCAAGGAAGGAGAGGGTTCTCCTTCTTCTCTTCGAGTAAAATCGACGAATCGCCGTCTTCTTGGTCGGATCCGGCAACTTATACTTCTTGTAATGGGCATTTTCACTCAATGCTCCGGTCACACTTCGGCTTACTAAGAAATATCTTAGGAATAGTTCCTTCAAAGTTTTATAATATT